>CAUYRT010053436.1:0-31394 GCA_963574885.1 Lepilemur ruficaudatus
CTGAGTGAAAAGTTGATGCTTCTATTATGTTGGCAGTATGTTAAAAATTACACATAGTGCTCCAACTGTATCTATGTACAAACAACACTCCATTTTAAGTGTACAATTAAATGATTTTCAGTGAATTTACTGAGGTGTACATTCTTGTTCTTACCCAACAATGAACAAAAACTAACTTCAGTCCTTTCTCCCTTTTGAGCTATCTGAAGCCAGACACCTGCTTTATTTTTCTCTTTTACAAAACATTTATTTAATGTTTCCTATGCAAGTGGTCAGTCCTGGGCCCTGGCCCTGCACCCCCAGTTCCTTGTCCCTGGGGAAAAGATGAGACACGTAGGGAAAGTAGTGTGATCTTTCAGAACAAACCTTGCATACCAGCTGCGGCTGGTCACTGGGTTCAGACCAAAGGTCTCTGGTTGGAGAGAATTAGAAATAGCCCCTGTGAGACCAGGTCTTGGTGAGACCGGGACGTGGTGCCCAGCTGGCCCCAGGCCTGGCTCAGCCTCTCCCAGGAACAGCTCATGATGAGTGTAGGAAGATCCGAGCATGTCCTTTAGAGGCTGTATGTTACACTGGTCATAGCTTATCTTGCAGCTTTTAAAAAAAAATGAATACATACCTGGTTTTAAAAATGGTCTACACCCATTTTAAAATGACATACCTGAAGTGAAAGTTCTTTTCTGGAGTCTTATGGCTAAAGTCTGTGTTATAATAAGAAGTTCATAGTAAATCTTCATTTTTAAAAGTCATCATTCTTTAAACAAAGGAAAGGAAAGGATGAATAACTTTCAAAACAATTGCAGGTGACAGCCCTTCTTACTCAAAAGACTACACTAGAAATATCTTGTGAAAAACAAATCACTTGTACCAGAAATGAATAAGTGGAATGTGAAATTAAAAATGCAATACCATTTATATTAACAACCCCCTAAAACAAAACACTTAGGTATAAATCTAACAAAATATGTATAAGGGCTATATGAAGAAAACTACAAATCTCTGCTGAAAGAAATCAAAGAACTAAATAAATGGAGATATATTCTGTGCTCATGGATAGGAAGACTCAATATTGTCAAGGTGCCAGTTCTTCTGAACTTGACCTAGAGTCAATAAAATTCCAATCAAAATCCCAGCAAGTTATTTTGTGGATGTTGACAAACTGATTCTGAAGTTTATATAGAGAGGCAAAACACCCACAATAGTCAACTCAATACTGAAGAAGAAAAAAGTGGGAGGATGATACTACTCAACTTCAACACTTACTATAAAGCCAGAGTAATCAAAACAGTGTGGACAAAACAGTAGACAAATAGATCAATAGAACAAAAGAACAGACAAATAGATCAATAGAGAGCTCTGAAACAGACCCACATAAATATTGTCAGTTGATCCTGGCGAAGGTACAAAGGCAATACAATGGCAAAAAATAAAGTCCTTTCAACAAATGGTGCTGGAACAACTGCTCATCCGCATGCGAGAAAAGGAATCTAAACACACCTTACACCCTAGAAAATTAACCCCAAATAGATCACAGACCTAAATGTAAAACGCAAAACTATAAAACTCCTAAAAATAATGTACAAGAAAATGTAGATGCTCTTGGGTTTGGCAATGACTTTTTAGATATGACACCAAAGGCATGATCCATGAAGGGAAGACTTGATAAGCTGGACTTCATTCCAATTAAAATTTCATGCTCTGTGAAAGACAGTCAAGAGAATGAAAAGACAAGCCACAAACTGGGAGAAAACATTTGCAAAAGACACAGCTGGTAAATATTTGCAAAAGAGTGCTATCCAAAATATACAAAGAACTCTTAAAACTGAACTATTAAAAAAAACCCAATTTAAAAAATAGGCCACTTTTGCAATTTGGAAAAGAGGAAGTCAAATTATCCCTCCTGCTGATGATATGATCTTATATCTGAAAAATTCTAAAGATTCCACCAAAAAAAACTCTTAGATTTGATAAATGAATTCAGTAAAGAAAGTTTCAGGATACAAAAATCAATGTACAGAAATCAGTATTGTACCTACACACCAGTAACAGTCTAGCTGAGAACCAAATCAAGAAGGCAATCCCATTTACAACAGCTAAACACACAAAAAAATTACCAGGCATATGTTTAACCAAGAAGGTGAAAGATCTCTATAAGGAAAACTACGAATCACTGATGAAAGACATTGCAGATGGCATCAACAAATGGAAAAAACATGCCATGTTCGTGGATAAGAATATTGTTAAAAGGACCATACTTCCTCAAAGCAATACAGATTCGATGCGATCCCTATCAAAGTACCAACATCATGTTTCACAGAATTAGAAAAAACAATTGTAAAATGCATATGGAACCCAAAAAGAGCTCTAATAGCCAAGGCAATTCTGAGCAAAAGAATTGTATGTATGTATGTATTGAAACATCACATTTATATCCCATAAATCTGTAAAATTATGTGTCAGTTAAACACAAAACTTTAAAATACAGGCAGAGAATACTGTCTTTATTAAGGAAAATATTAATTCCAGACTTAAGTTTTTAGGAATGTAAATCTTCAAGAGGGTCTATAGCTAAGCGTAATTGGATGGGAAATGGGTATCAAGAAATTAAGCAAAGAAAATTGAACTCTAATCTGAAAACACTGCCCGTCCTTGAGGGGGGTCCTACTGCAACACCAGGCCTCAGAGGGGTGGAGGCGGCGGGACGCCCCCAGAGGGACCGTGGGGCTGGGCAGTGGGGAGTCCCGTGGAACGAACGAGGGGGACACAACTGCGCCGTCTCTTTCCTCCCTTCCAGAGGGCCAAGCTTTCTCCACCCTAGGACACACTGAGAAATTCCGTATCAAATGTAACTGCCTATGAAATTTTAAATTGCTTCAATCTGAGTGTGATAGCCACCTTTCCTTCTCTTACCAAGTCATCTTAAAGCTACATCTAAAATTCAATAAGAAAGATTACAATAAAAATGGGTTTTAGAGAGTTTTCTCAGATTTAATATTTCTACTGAGAATGGGTAAGTCACAATTCAGAACTCCAGCAAGAAACAGTATCTCGAACCCACAATTATGAGGAAACAAGTTAAATATACTGAGCCACCACAGACTATATACACCGTTTCAAAATAGGCGCGACACTCTTATCCACTGTGATTCTTCGGCTCCAGCAGAAATGAGGCAAAGTGGGATTTCTTTCATTCACACTGAAAGCTAGAGAAAATCTGTTTTAATACCAGAGAAACAGTCCTCAGAAATGAAAATGCACTCTGATACTCCTGCTAGAATAAGAGTATATTAACATAATTGGACATATTTATAGTTACCAACCAAAAAATCAGTAGCCATGTGTTTGCATACTTCCTGCCCCTATTCCCTAGGACACTCCTTCCTTCTTTTGCTCTGTGCCTGGCCTTAAACAGGGCCCTTCCTCAAGGAGGTCTCTGCCCGCCCCACTGCCCAGCTGGTCAGGAACCAGTGCCTAGTTCACAGGCACTCAAAAAATGTGTGTGGAATGAACGTAACAATTGAAGGCTGTTTTTAAATTTTCTGTTTCAGTTTCGCAATTTAAAAGGAAAACTGTCTGAGTCTTCTCTAACAAACATACTGCTTTTAAGATGATCCACAGTGAGAGCAAAGATCATTTCAGATTATATGAACAGAGAGTTAACCAGGGACCACGTTGAGTTCCCACATCTATGGGAGACTTTTGAGGTCTAATGGTATTAAACTAAAGTTTTACAATAATTTAAAGAAACCCACTCACCTTCAGTCTTGTCCTTCTAAAACTTTCAGTTCTCATCTCCTTTTGAAAGAAAGTATTAAAATTAAGATTCTGATTCAAGGATTCTCATATCTTAGTTTTATGACACTCTAATGTTTTCAGTTATCTCAAGATTGAAGAAAATTATTTGTTCTTTAACTTTTTTAATAAAAGAAAAGTTTATTGTAGGGACTCTGTAAATGGCAGAAAAAAGAGAGAAAAGAAAAATTACCCATGTAAGAACATTGTTAATATTTCGTGTATTTCTTTTCAATCCTTAGTCCTATGCAAACAAAACTGAGATTATTCTGAATGTAGTCAGGTATCCCATTTTTTCACTAAAAATGAATCTTAAGCACTTTTTAAAATTAAAAAACTAGTACCTGTTCACAAATATATGAACCTTAGCAGCTGCACCTTAAATTGCTGGGTATTTATTCTGATATTTTTCTCTATCATAAGCATTTTGCTATATTATTAAATATTATGTAAAAGTGCTTCCAAAAACTGTATTATATTCTGCCTCACAAAGGTGCCATAGTTAAACCATTCTCCTAAATGTTTTCTAATTTCTTCATACTGAAGCCACTCTTTTATTAGGCTATATTCCTAGAAGTGGAATAACCAGGTCAAAGGATAGGACTATTTTCCAGATTCTTAATACCTATTGCAAAAGTACCCCATGCTGGGCCAGGCACGGTGGCTCACACCTGTAATCCTAGCACTCTGGGAGGCCGAGGCGGGCAGATCGCTCAAGGTCAGGAGTCCGAAACTCAGCCTGAGCAAGAGCGAGACCCCGTCTCTACTAAAAAATAGAAAGAAATTAATTGGCCAAGTAAAAACATATAGAAAAAATTAGCCATGCCTGTAGTCCCAGCTACTCAGGAGGCTGAGGCAGGAGGATCGCTTGAGCCCAGAAGTTTGAGGTTGCTGTGAGCTAGGCTGAAGCCATGGCACTCTACAGGGCAACAGAGTGAGACTCTGTCTCAAAAAAAATAAAATAAAGTATCCTCCACGTCGATGGACCTAATTCACACTCCCATCAGCAGCATATGAAAGTGTCTATCTTATAAAACTGGGTTTGCTATGTGAAAATATTAATCCACTTAAACGATAATTTGGTAAGCACATTATCACACTGTTATCATTTGAATGGGCCCCTTCTTGTCAACTAACCAAACTGAGTGCTTCCATAGACGAAGTCTATGTCTTTTTTGTCTTTATAATCTCTGGAGACTAGCACTATACGCCAAACATTCATTCACTTGTTCTGCAAATATTTACTGAATGCCGACTAGGCATCAAATGCCGTTCTAGTTTCTGAAGATCCAGCTCTTAGGGAATTTACATTCTGGTGGAGATAAACAGAAAAGTTCTGACCAAGAGTAAAATTATAGTATGCCAGGTAGTAAGTGCTATGGCCTAAAATAAAGCAGGCAAAGAGGACTGGGGAGGGGGTGGAGAGATGGGGGGGTTGCCGTTGTATACAGGTCGGTGAGGAACGACCTCACTGACAAGGTAACGTTTGAGCAGGTATCTGAAGCATGCCGCTGCAGGCATCCGAAGGGAAGAGTATCTCAGGCAGTGCAAAGGCCCTGAGTTGAGACCATGCTCAGGATTTATGAAAAGCAGAACGGAGGCCAGTGTGGCTAGAACAGTGAAGGAGAGAAGAGTACTAACAGACCATGGAATCACAGAGAGTGGGAAGACTCCTCGCGGAGAACCTCGTAAGCCTTGTCAGTTGTCTGACATAGGAGGTGTTGGAGGAGAGAAATATAACTGGACATATTTTCATAAGATCATAAGCTGCTGTGCGGAAAATACAATGTGCAGGCGAGGATTATGGAGGAAACCAGGGAAGAGGCTATTTCAATAATTCAGGCAAGAAATGATGACTGATATTAAGATAATACAGACGACGGGAAATGGATTCTGAATATATTTTGGAGGTAGAACCAGTGAATTTTGCTAAGGTCTTGAACGTGCACTGCATGATAAACAGAGCAGGCGAGCATGAACCCAAAAGGTTTTGGGTGACTTAAAAGATGAAGAGGCCATCTACTGAGAAGGAAAAGACTGTAGCAGGAAGTTTTTGGAAGGGGAAGTGAGGTAATCGGGAGTCTTGCTTTGGATATGTTGACTTTGGGTTATCAGTCATCTCCCAAATCTCAGTGATACTCAGATTGCATTGTTTATAGGTTCCTTGTCTTTCTGTTTCATGTGTTTTTTCTGTTTAAGGATCTATGCAGAAAGTGCAGCCTCTATCTGGATGACGCCATTTTCATAGAAGAGGGAAAACTGCTATGGGAGAATCACGCAATAGCTCTTAGAACGTCCTCTCGGACACGGCATGTGACACTTACGTTAACATCCTGTTGACCAAAGCCTGCTGCATGGCTCAACCAATGTCAGTGGGGCAAGGAAGTATATTTTACCCACAGGGAGTCACTGCACGTCACATGGCAATGGGACGACTGTACAATAGGGATGTACAGTATTCTCACATAAGGGCAGTGGATAACTGGGAACAGTCATGTAGTCTACCACACCATGCAAGCACAGATTTCAAGTAGGCAACTGGACATACGAGTCTGGGATTCAAGGTAGAGAATAAAGGTTTCAATAAATTATGTTTTTTTAAGTCATGGCACTGAATCACTCAGCGAATGAATACAGATGAAGATAAGACATAGCCCTGGGAGAGATATGCCCGTGTCTGCAGGCAAAGGAAATGGGGAAGGACCCTCAAGAGAGACTGAAACAGAGTGGCCACACAGGTTGGGGGAGAACCCAGAAAGCTGAGTTCTGGAAGCCAAAGATGGACTGTGCCAAATGCTGCTGCCAGTCAGGCAGTGCAGGCCGGCTTCAGGGAGTACTTTTTGGTGTACCTACGTTTACCTACCTATATACTCGGTAGACACTTCTCAAAAGAACTAGCCTAATTAAAATGTTTAATAATTAAAATGTTGAAGTAATTTAGTTTTGCCAGAATGTCCTGATAATATATATCACTAAGTGATGTAATGTTTTAGATTTGTGTTTTATCAAACACACGATATATCAATAGCATATTAATAAGAGTTCCCTTTATACTTAAAATTGATCATAAAATGATTAAGAGCAATTATAGTTTGGTTTTGTAAAACCAAAAAAAAACCCCTACAAACTAACACAATCACACTGAATAAAAAACAATTCTGTTCAAAAACATAGGCCTGATTTTTAGGGTAAAAAAAATCAGATTATATTATTTAGTTCTTAGCACATAAGGTAAAAATAAATTTATGCTCAACAAACATTTATCAAGAGAAAAAAATCCCAAATAAGTTAAGTTGCTGTTATTTATATATGACATTTACTAACGGAAAAAGCATCCTGAGGGACCGGGACCATCTTAATCTGCCAGCGAAATCAGACAGATGAAATATAATGTAATGAACATTTTCTTTTTACATAAAACCAAGTCTAGGGCTGCAAGCAAACTTAAACGCAACTACAAAGGCTGTCAGACAATCTTCCATATAAATGCCTTCCAAAGTTCCATTTCAGAGACAGGAATGAGGGATTTAGGGGAGACAATCTTTGAATCAACATTTTACCTTCAATTCTTTGCTCCAGTGACTTCTGACAGTTTGGCCAACTGGGGGTCAACACATTTAAAAGAAACACTGCCAAAGCTCGACAAACGCAGTCTAAGAAGATAATATAAATTCCGAATGCCTGTGCAAGTTTCTGTCATTCCTAGCATTCTACTTCAAAATGTTATCAGATTTAAAATGTAAGCCATTCTTTAGATGTGTAATTTTAGCAAAAGGCATTATCTAAATTATGAGATAATTAGGGTAATACTGAAAATCATATACCAAAAACTCAAGTCTTATGACATTCGGTCATTCTGGGTGGGAGTGTGTAGAGAGGGGGACATATGCAGGGATTGACTTTGTTTCTGAAAATTTTTGAAAATTCTCCAATCTGATCTTATCTCACATGTTCCTTATTGTACGTTCAGGAACCTGCCTCTTGAGAACTGGATACTAGTGGCCACCAACACAGTCCATTTAAAGACAGATCTCCACTTCTCCTTCTCCCACTGCTACAGTCTAACAATGTGCCACCTTATACAGTGGGGCCTGCTACCTACAGTTGGTTAGAAATCACTGTAAGCCAAAGCTGAATACAGGTACAGATGCTCCCTGGCATATAATAGGGTTATGTACCAATAAAGCCATCTTGACATAAATTGGGGTTATGTACCAATAAACCCATCACAACGTTGAAAAATCATCACATCAAACCATCGTAAGTCAGGGACCATCTGTATACCTCACCTTTGACAGTTCTCAGATTTTAGACCCTTGACTGTTCCTCCTAACATTACTTTTACAATTTTTCTACAGAGAATATTTTCCTTGAAAATATGAAGATTTATATGCTTAAATGCACCAGAGACAAAGAAACAGTAATTTAGAAAAAGAAAACAAGAAACTTGAAAAACTCAATATTATCTTATTTTCAAAGAAAGAAGCCCAAATACCCTAGTTTTAAAATTCAAATTTCACTCTACTCTAAAAGAGGAAAAGTCACACATTTCCAAATTCCACAGAAACATTCAAAATCCTAGACGTGTTGCACTCCTTTATGTCAAATTTTATATAAACGAATTTCAACATATCAGTGCAGAACAGAACTAGAAAGAAAAGACACCAACATAAACCTTCAATTATTATTTAAGAATGTTACGAATTCAACCAAAATCAGATTAGAAAACTCAAAGAAATATCAGAAATAGGCCTTTTTAAGGAAATCCTAAAAAAATTTACCATTTGGATAACTTCTATACATCAACCATGAGAATCTTTTTAAAAATGAGTTAATTATTCTTGTCTAGCTCTGTGAAATTTTTCTGAATAATTTCACTAGGAGGAAATTGGATACAATTTGGAACTTTCCCATATGGTAATAACACAGAGTAACAACTGGCAGGCAAGAAGCGGGAGGGAAAGAGAAGATACCAAGTATAGAATGAATCATAATCGGTAAAACAAATTTTTTTTAAAGTAGGAGTGGCTAGGCACAGTGGCTCACACCTGTAACCCCAGCACTTTGGGAGGCTGAGGTGGGAAGATCACACGAGACCGACTGCTGTGAGCTATGATGACGCCACTACACTCCAGCCTGGGCAACAGAGTGAGACTCTGTTTTTAGGTAAAAAAAAAAAAAGTAGGGGTAAGGAATTTGAAACTGTAAGTACAGAGAAACAAATTATATAAATATATATAAAACGAATTTTTCTATCTTAAAAAATAAAATTAGAATGCTATGTCGCTTAAAATGTACAGCATGCAAAATGCTCTGTAACAGTGAAAAAAAAACACACCAAAGTAAATTCTCACAATTTTCCAGTAAATGACATTTCTGGGTCAAAAATCTCCATTACAAGCCCTTTAACCAAAGATTTATTTTTTTGAATCCAGCAATACAATTTGCTATAATTCATAAACGCCCATCTCAGTACGTTTTAAGATCCCTCACACAGGTAGTTAGGTCCGCATGGTAAGTACTCCCTTGTTCCAGCAGAGACCACCCAGCCACCACTCTCACATGGCCAATGCTTACTGCTACCTGAACATTTTAAAGTGCAGATGAGTTGTTTTGATGGAGACAGGTATAGTTTTTCACTATATTTTCAATTACTGAGACTTGCATATTTTTTCACCTTGATAACTTATGGTCATTAGAAAGCTATTTAGTTACGTACTATGTTACAGTCAATATATCGTGCTAAATGCCCATCTGTAACTGCAACAAACTCACAGACACACTATTGACTATATTATACAAAATGATGACCATAAGTTTCAGTGTAAGAGATTTACTTGTCTCTTTCTTAAAGCAAGAAATATCCCACAGTTCAGATTTACATACGTAGTGCCTCTTTTTAAATAAATTAAAAATAAAATGCTATCCTGTCTATAAAAATTATAAATATTTCTAGTTCATTTTACAGAATGTTAAAATGATCATAAATGTATTATCTCCCAGTAAATACACATTATGGCACTGAAGCCGGTTAAAAAAAAAAAAAGTCCTCACACTGGCCCATGGAAGAAATATCTAGGATTATTTTGTATCTCCTAACATTAGAAAAAGTAAACCAAATAAGAGAAAAAAGTCAAGAAGAAAAAGAAATTTTACAAAATGGCAACTCCTATGACCTAAAAGAGTGCACAGTAATGCCTACATTCGATTCGGTAAACTAAGCCATTTCTGGAATGAACATTTGTGGGTAACTAGGTTAGGAGAGTGTTGTTCTCAGCACTCAGGTCAAAATCACAAGGGCTGTCGAAATACTTTCCACATTCCATAAGGAAAGACAGACTTTGAAACGGATTGACTGTTTAAAAACCACATACCAAGACTGATTCAGAGTATTCAAGACTGGCATTTTGACGGAGTGAAATCTTCAGTGGCATCAAAATTAAAAATCACACTCTTGTGTACCGATGCCACTTATTTTTACAGATGTGAAGAGAGGAAACATGATTGCAAAGTACAATACACTGACAGGCTAAAATGGGAAATTATAAACAATTTTAAGTAACTAAACTGTTCCCTGTGGAAGCATAAAAACATGATTTTCAAATTGATTCAACTTGTAATGTGTCTCTGAGATGTAAGAAGTAGATTTCATTCTGTGGCCTGTTGAATTGCTCTTTACATAGAATATTTCCTCCACCTTAAAAAAAAATGCTTCTGGGTGGCACTGAGTCCTCCAGCGTGGGAGAGGAGGAAACGGGCTTTGCAGAGTGGCTTTACATACTTGTTCCCAAGGCTCCACCAAGGTGACTCATCCCATCAGATTTATAGTATCTCCAAGTCTACATGTCGAACTTCGGGATTTCGTTTCTGGAAGGAAAAATCACCACCACATTATTCATAGCAAAATAAAATGTTCTGTTTGTTTTTATTCCTTTTCATCACTAGAGCCACTGAAAACACTTGGTCAAGCTATTTCACTACAGCATACCAACAAGAGAAATATTTGCATAAGAAAACAAAGTAAGAGCAATAGGCGAACAGACACTGTAAACGGTACAATTAATAGTCCCACCTCCGAGTTTGTCCCTGTGCTCATTGATACAGAAATGCACGAGCACAGGCCAAGCATGCCAAAGCACTGAAAATATGCTTTTTGTGTGGTGAAAGGAAAATTATTGCAAAACAATAACAATCAGAAAGAGTAAACTGATAATCACTTATTTTACATACTTCAGCAATAACCTCTATAGCGTTGAGCCGGGCACCGTGCTAGAAAATGGAGCTAAGACTATTAAATAAGACTCTGCTCCTGACCCTGAAGGACTCAATTTAAAAGTCAGAGACAAGCATAGGAATACCCACCTACCAGTTAAAGTATTCGAGCTGATAATACAACAGTTAAAATTTGTTGAGTACTTACTCACGTGTCAAGTACTGTGCTAAGGGATTTTATGGGGCACACACACATGTACGTTTTATAATCCTCATAACAACCTAATTATTATTTCCATTTTACATATGGGGAAACTAAAGTTTGAAGACATTAACTACCCTGTCCAAAGTCACACTGCTAGTAAGTCAGGGAGGCAGGACAGACCCCAACCTCCAAACTATTACAGTGCACTAAGTAGTAACACTGGGAACAAAAATGCAAGAGCAATCACTTTTGCTCACGAGATCCAGAAAGACTTCAGTAAGGACAGACTATCTAAGCTAGGTCTGAACGTGGGGAGTCTTCCAGGTAGATAATGCAGAGTATCTAGACAGAAAGCCAGCAGAGCGAAGGCGGAGGGCTGGGAAGCGTGCACTGGCACTATAGCGCAGTTAGCGCAGAAGCTGCAAAAAGGGCAGGGTTAGCAATGAGGCTGGAAAAAGCAGCGGAAAGCAGGTTGTTAAAAATGTCGTATGCCAGCTTACGAAACTTTGACTGAACACAACAAATGCCATCTTTTGTCATATGCCTGTTCTGTGCCAGACACTGAAGTAAGACAGCGACGGACAGGAAACAGCATTTGCCAATGGACATGTGTCTGGAAGTGAGGTGACACAGGTGCGCAAGCGGGCAATTATAATACTCCTCTACAGGGTACAGCAAAGGTTTGGGGTTTCTTTTTCTTATGAATACACAAAGGAAGGACACCTACATCAATTTGAGGGGAACTTAAAATGTAATAAAATGTAATATAATAATGTGAGAGTGGAGGACAAAAAGGTGAATACAAAAGAACTAAAATCTACAGCTATCAAAGAGGAAATAAATACTGTTAAATCAAGAGGAGCAGTACAAGACTTCTATGTAGAAATATGGCAATAAACGCAAACATACTAAAAGTATTAAAAATGGTTGTCTCTGAGAAGTATGATTAAGGAATGAGCAGGGTGATACTTGTGCTATCATCTTTTCAGTTGTTTGACTTCATAAATTCTGTGCATTTGATAAAAATTGCAAAAATAAATCAACAAGGGCAGAATGCTTCTGTAAGTGATTCTGATAATCAAACAGGATTAATTCTTAGATTAAAAGTAATATCCTAGAACTATGTTCTTATTATTTGTATTCAAGGAATTCAGTTATAAAACTAAAATCTGGTACAATACTGGAGTTTTGCTCTAGGTAGAACTTTCCACTGAATGTACACAGGGATTTTCTTATAACTAGTGCTGTTCACGTGGGCCTGGGGGTGCTCTCTTCTCGGACCCTAATATGAGCATGGTCAGGGACCCCCAAACATGGAGGTTGCATTTTTTTCCTCAACTTTTTCTTTATTTGAAACTATTCCCTGTCTCCAGAACTCCTTAAATAATACGGAATAAAAAACTATTTGTCCAAACACATATGAAACTGAATTTTATTTTCCTACTCTATTCAACCCTTACATATCCTATTATGACTTGAAAAATTTAGATGTATAGGGGAAGGTTGACATTATTCTATTTAAAAATCACTATATAACAAATGTATACTAATAAAAACTTTACCTCAAGAAAAAAACCTAAAAACTTAATTTACTCTGCTTTTGAAATCAAGTTTTCAGAGAGAAAACTAATCAAATTTGTAAAATATACATGGACAACAAAGCAGACACACACGTTTGTTGAATGAATAAATGAATAAAAGAAACAGGATTAATGTCCTTAAAATTCAATGTTTACTGCCTAGCAAGATACCACATGCATAGCAGAAACTGATATTTGTAAAAAAAAAAAAAAAAAAACACACACACAAAAGAAACAAAAAAACCTGAAAATCAGTAATTGGCGTCCAACTTATAATTTTCATTCATTTATTCAACAAATACTTTGAAATATACTATATCCCATGCACTGCTCGATGTCAATTAGACTATTTTATATACCAGAGAGATTTTATTCCAATACTCATACAGAGAGAAAAATCAAATTATATAATTTATTTTCCAATGCTATAGACTCAAGTTAAGAAAACGTAACAGGAGGTGGCAACTAGAGAAAAAAAGACAAAGTAAAGAACAGCATTTAACTGGAACGTATGAGGAATCTGCAAACGCTGTGGCAGCCTCCTGAGTCCAATAAAATCATTTCACATGAAACAGAAAAGAAAACGCTTCATGGAGAGATGGGAGAAGGGTCTGTCTACACTCAGATGTACAGAAGTAGGATAAAAAAAAAAATTTATATTAATAGTTCAAAGAACTTCAGAATAATAAGGTATGTTTTATAATTCTCATTTTGTAACGAGAATTTATGAATAAGTCTTAGTCTCTACTAATTTTAACATCATTACTTAGAACTGTGCAAGTTCTAGAATTTTAAGCCAAAAGTATCATCTATTCTAATACTCAATGCCACTACTCAACAGAGATGAATATACTGGTGCACAAACATATTAATGAGTGTGACCTTCCAAAGTAAATCAATAATAATTAAAATTTAAACTTGGAAGGCAACCATGAGACACTAAAAATGAGAGATATGCCAGCCAGTGTACAAAGTTTTGTGTCAAAAAGAAAATCAGCTTATTGTCATGAATGCGAAGCATAACTGCATTCATGCAATTTCTTTTGGTCTGGTGCCTCAACTATGGAGAACTTTCCTTTGACTTAAGAATAATAATACTTTAATTACTTTAGCCAGAGATGTTTCCACCTGAATGTATGGATTAAACTTAGCTTCCTGGTCTGACAGACTTATATAATTCAAAAACACTATTAATGATTTAATAGCATTTAATTAAAGTACACAGGTAGCTAAACAAAAACAATAAGCTTATCTGATTGTGATAGGAATAAATATAGTTGAGAATGACCAATTTGATAGTATTTTTTTTTTAGAGACAGGGTCTCACTCTATTGCTCAGGCTGGAGTGCAGTAGTGGTGTGATCATAGCTCACTACAACCTCGAATTCCTGGGCCCCTGGGATCTTCCTGCCTTAGCCTCTCGAGTAGCCAGGACTATGGGTGCCACCATGCCTGGCTAATTTTTTTTTTAATTTTTAAATTTTGTTTTGTAGAGCTGGAGTCTCACTAATGTTGCCCAGACTGGTCTCAAACTTCTGGCCTCAACTCTTGCCCTTTGCTAAGAAAGGGCAAGGTTCCTAGAAAACTTTCAAAATACTTCTCATTTAAAAACAAACAAAAAACCTTTTGATTATTTTAGAAACTGAACAGGCATTACAGAATAGTGCTTGTAAGTACAGAATTTGGAATTGAATAACACAGTTCAAGTCATAATTATCCCACGTCCTTGGGTAAATTATCCAGTTTCTCTAACCCAATCATTTTCTTGCTTATAAATACCTACACATGGAGTTCCTGGGCATGTAGGAGAATGCACGTGATGCACTTAGTGTCTGATGTAAAGTACCAAAAAACTGGTCACCATTATCATTATATTATTTTTATGAATACATCTTACTTTCAGTTCCTTCTCAAGTCTATCTACTTCAGCTCCTAAAGTATCAATAATATTTTCTCCATGTTTAAGCATAAAGGTCTCTAGTTCTTCAGGAGTTTTCACTTCTTGAATTTCCTATAAAGAAAATGAAAGCAAGAACAAATTAATTTCTAAAAATTCCTTGACAATTCCTTAAAAAAAAAAAAAAAGCTTATAACAAACACCATTAAATTTAATGAAAAAAAAAAAAAACTTTAAGCCATGGGCAACGGATTAGCTATTTCCAAAAAAAATTCAGATCAAGAAAACTGAACACAATGCTACACTGATTTTGCACTACAAAATTAGTGGGAAAAGAATAGATTATTCAAGAAATCATGTCAGAACAATCATTTTCTTGTCAGGAAAAAGTATTAAATTCCTACCGCAGACTATTAAACAAATAATTCTAAGTGGATTAACAATCTAAGAGTAAAAAGCAAACCACAAAACTTTTAGAAGAATATTTTTATGATAATGGGATATGGAAGGATTTTTTATGCAAGATAATAAAAAACACAGAGGAAAAGATTACAAATTTGACATTAAAATTAAAAACCATATTAAGTCTTCTGTACAACAACAAAGTGAAAAGTCAAACTAGAAAAAGATATTTGCATATATACAACTGTGGAAGAAATAGTATTCAGCATATTAAAAATAAAATGCTTAAAATCTGTCAGAATAAAAATTAACTAAAAACAAATTAAAAAGCAAGAAACAATGTAGAGGAAATTCCAATGGTCAACGAACTTGAATGTTTATTAACCTCACTACTCCAAGAAATAAAATTAAACCAAGATAATATTTTACACCTACCATATTTTCAAAAATTTCAAAACTCTACCAATACAACCTAGTAAAAACATGAAGCAATAGAAACTTTGATACACAATGGTGCACGCTAAACTGACACACTTTGGAGAACAACTTGGCAATTATCTAGGGAAGTTAAAGGTTAGTACACTCAATGGCTGACCTATTTTAAATCTAGCTATCTATATACTACCTTAAAGAAATGTTTGCATACATGAACAAGGAAACATGTATGTGAACAAGGAGAATGCCATCATGGCACTATTTCATAAATGCCTATCAGCTAGAGAAAGGATAAATAAATTACAGCATATTCACAGGATGAAATATATAACAATGAAAGTAAATTAACTAGAGACATATAAATTAACACTGAACAATCTCAAAAACATGCTGTTAAGCAAATTGCAGAGAGATATATAGCGTCCAATACCATTTATACCAATTATAAACATTCAGAATGTTACATATTATGCTAAAAAGTGCTGAAAAGTATAAAAATCTGAATGGAAATGATAGGTACCAAATTTAACATAACGTCTAATTCTAAGGATGGAGAAAAAAGAATGGGATCTAGAAAGAGAAAATCGGGGCCTGGACTGTTTTTGTCACGATTTACTTCTCTAGACCTTAAACAAGGACAAAACATACCACAGCAAAATGCTAAGATATGACAAAGGCCAAGTAGTAGCCTCTCTGCTATTCACTGTATTATCTTCTGTAAATTGTCTTTTAAATTATTCTTAACAAAAAAGCATGGATTCTGGAGTCAGAGAGGTCTAGATTCACATCTGACTGCATATACATGGCTCTGCAGCTTTGGGCAAGTTACCTAATCTCTCTGTGTCTCAACTTGCCTACACGTTAAAATGAGAATGTTATTTCTTTACCCCACAGGGTTGTTGACGGTAAATTAGATAAAACAGATAAAACGCCTGGTACTTAACAAGCACTTAATAGTAAGTTTGTTCTTCTGCTATCTCCTTTGAACCACACTATAGTAAATAAAAAGGTCTGTGTCAAATTTTGGAACCTAAGAAGCTGAGAGCTGAAGTGACTTTAAGATCTGTAAAACAAAGATTTATTTTGTTTACTTTAAAAGTAATTTTTCTAACCCTCAGCCCCTCAGCTATGTAGGAAAATGATAAACACATAAACTTACTTGTAGCAGTTGATCAAAATCTTGTTTTTCCAAATATGATCTTGTAACAACTCGTCCATCAAAATCTACTTCTGCCTTAAATCTTACTTTACCTAATCCCAGATCTGTGGCTTTAACATCATGAATCGCCCTGCAGTGAACAACAATGCAAATGAATCTGTATACACATACATCACACAGGTACACAGGTATATGCTGTAATGGCACGAAGTCCAGAATTCTTGTTTTTCTCCTGCTAGTGACGAAATGGACTAAGGTGGCTTCAGAGCATTCACCATTAAGTGTCACCTATCGTTTCCAAGGTTCACCGTCCGTTTAGACTTTTTTGCATAATGCTATACAAAGGCACAAACTTAACAAATATTATTTTATGTTAATTTATATACATATGAGTTATAAAGCTTGGGTATTAAAAAATCACTAACTCGAAGTCACTTTTCTAAAACGTTGTCGTGTTATCTCATAAACCTTTTTCCCCCATAACTACTTAACGATTTCCTAATACCATTTACAAAAGAAAATGTTTTTGATAACAGTGTTTTAGAGTACACTAATCACTTTTATATTCACTAGCTTCTTTGAAAGTCCTCATACAATGCTACGAAGTTCTCTATCACAATGAGGTTAATAATATTAATAACTACCACAGGGGACTGGTGTGGGGAACACCGCACCAACACACATGTATAAAATGCTTAATACATGGTACCAATGAGAAGGCAGGCGTTAAGAATGGCTTTCGTCAAGTTGTAGGGTAGCATCTTTATTTTACAGATGGTAAGACAGTCCCAGAGGGCCCCACGTGACTTGCTCAAGGTAATTCAGCCAGTGAACAGCAGACGCGCAAGCCCCGTGGTGTTCCCTTTATGCCATTCCACCTCCCAGACAGGACAGCAGGTGCCCAGGCACCACTGCTTCTCATCCTGCCCTGACCTCAGGGACAGAACTTCCCCAGGAACTGCTGAGAAAGTCTCTTCTTTCCACGGTAACCCTCACAACATCTTTTCATTACACGATATATAAGAAGTAACAAAACACTCTGTAGACAAGTTACTTATTAAAAAAATAAAAATTTTAAGAAAACACTGTATCCTGGGAACATAGAGATCTACTAAAAAAATAAGCCTGTGAGACTTCCAGCACTCTTAAAACGTTTGACACTAATTTCTGAGTGATCTTGACCAAGTTACTGAATACTGAGTCCAAAATTCTTTATCCATATAAAGAAACTGTATTTATCAACTATCCAGGGTTAAATAAGAATTAATGGCTTAATATTTATAAAGTTATATAGGCTCAAGTTAAAACAAAACTTGTCAAGACTGGCAACACACTATAAAATTTATTCATTTGTAAAAAGCCCATCTGCTTCAGTCCTCACAAAGTATTAATAAATTTCATTATTTGGTTAATATTTAAGTGGCAGCTAATAAATATGTTCTGATATACCTGTTCCTCATTTTCTCACACATAAGTAACTGCAGACAGAACCGTTTGGGACAGGCAACTTCTGACGTGGCTCCCAGTGATCAGTTTCTGCCTCCCGTACTCAAGCCGTTGTGGGATCCCATCTCTTTGAATGTGGGCTACACCTAGTGACTTCCTTCTAACAGAATATGGCACAGGGATGATGAGATGTCCCCTCTAAGATCAGCTGCCTAATCTGTGCCTTTTGTGTTGCCCACACTCAATCTCTAATGCCTTATCAGCGTGCACTCTTTGGTCAAGCAAGCTACCATGCTGGAGAGGTCCACGTGGCAAGGAAGTAAATCCTGCTAACAATCACGTACGTTTAGACACAGCTCCTTCCCCAGGAGATGACTTCAATCCCAGACAACAGCTTGACTACAGTCTGTGAGAAACCCTGAAGTTGAGGACACAGATAAATGATGCCCAGATCCCTGACTCACAGAAACCGTATGATGATAAATCTTATTTAAACCACTAACTTTTGGGCTAATTTGTCACATAGCAATAGGTAATTAATAAACTTGCTATAATATACTGTTTAAAAAATTATATGAACTTTCTGGATCAATAACATTTATTTTGTTCCAACAATTTAATCCATAGATCTTCACTATTCCAGAAAATTTCAGTCTTTGAGTTTATAGCTCTTTTTAAAACTTTACTTATTAAACAATATATGTAAAATTATAAACATATGTACCAAAAAACAGGGCACCAAAATACATAAAGCAAAAACCGACAGAAATGAAGGAAGAAACAGATAATTCAACAGTTACATCTGGAGACTTCAATACTCTGCTTGAATAATGGATAGAGCAATGGGGTAAGACGACCAACAGGGAAATCGAAGTCTTGAGCATCACAAGCCAACTAAACCAAACAGACACCTACAGAGCACTCCACACAACAGCAGCAGAATACATCTTCTTCCCAAGTGCACATGGAATATTATCCAAGACAGACCATATGCTAGGCCATAAAACAAACCTCAGTAAATTTAAAAGGACAGAAGTAATACAAAGTATATTCTCTGACCACAATGAAATAAAACAAAGCCATAACAGAAATAAATTTGGGAAACTCACAAATATGTAGAAATTAAACAATATACAAAAAGAAATAAAAAATAAGTGAGAAAATATGGTAAGATGACTAAAAATGACATAACAGACCAGGCACAGTGGCTCACGCCTGTAATCCTAGCATTCTGGGAGGCTGAGGCAGGAGGATCACTTGAGCTCAGGAGTTAGAGATCAGCTTGAGCAAGAGTGAAACCCTGTCTCTACAAAAAACAGAAAAAACTAGCTGGGCACGGTGGCATATGCCTGTAGTCTCAGCTACTCAGGAGGCTGAGGCAGGAGGATCACTGGAGCCCAGGAGTTTGAGGCTGCAGTGAGGTATGAAGAAGCCACTGCGCTCCAGCCAGCACAACAGACTGAGACTGTCTCAAAAAATATATATATACATATACACGCATATATATATCATAACAAAATTTACAGGATGCAGAGAAAATAGTACTTAAAAAAATATATATATATAGCTACAAATGTCTATGTTAAAAGAAACATATCAAAACTTAACCTACCATCTTAAGACACTAGATGTCTTCAAAAGAGAAAACTAAACCATTAAGTTACTAAGTATCGTACTGATTTTAAGAATGCTCAACTTCTGAGTTGGGTGGAGGCAGGCATGGGGGAAAAAAACAATATTCAACTTCTAATCTTTTTTTAAGAGACTGGGACTCAGTATGTTACCCAGGCTGGAGTGCAGTGGCTATTCACAGGCACGATCACGGTGTACTACAGCCTCGAACTCTTGACCTCAAACAATCCTCCTGCCTCAGCCTCCCAAGTAGCTGGGCCTACAGGCACGTGCCACCATGCCCAGCTTTGAATTTATAAACTTGATCTAATGAGGTAACTACTTTTCAAGATTAAACATATAGGACACAGAATATAAATCTAGTAATCACTAATACGTTGTATTAATGCAGATAAATGGGCCATTTTTAAAAGATTTAACTTAAAGCTTTCAAGTATAACCCAGAAGAAAAATACCTTCTTATTTTAAAGTTTGAAAAAATATATATATAGCTAGTAGAAAATTAGGGTTTTAGAAGTTTTCTTTTCCTTTGTTATAAAACTATAATGCTGAATTTCACTGATAAGTACTATTAGAATTCTGTATCTCTTCTGCTGATTATCTCCTAAGTCTTCAGTTCTTTAGTCTTACACAATTTAAAAGATAAGAAAAAAAATTTTTAACAAGCTAAAATGGAGTCTGTTTTCAAAAGAAATATACATTGTATTTAATTTGGTCATCATCTTCCTATGAATAAAAATTTTTTAAAATACGTTCAATTAGTAATTGCAATACAAATATAAGGCAAATAGAAACATTAATATAAAGGCTCCACATTAAGTGTTTCCACACTAAGGAGCCAACTACCCCTACTGTATCTGACTGTTCCTTATTCTAAAAAGTTTAAATATACAGAATTTACAGAAACTTTTAAGGAGTTTCTTAAATGCATTCTTGCTTCCCTCTAGGATTATAATTCTGAATTATAATTCTGAAAAGTAACAGATTTTAAAAAGTTCTGACGGCTAGGAATCCAAAACTTCCTCTGGCGTTATTTATAAACCCAAGCATTTCTCTTTTTCAGTATGTTTTTTGTAAGCCTTGGTAGCGGCACTGGGAAGAGGCTGACCTTACTGACGGGTCGTTCTCCAGGAGCTCAGTCAGCCGCTGCACCTGTTCCGGCTGGATGGACCGCCCTAGGAGCGCCTCTGTGTTCGTGTAGATGAGGAATGCTGAGACCACACCCAACAAGGTGCCCACACCCAAAGAACCCAGGCTGTCATACAGTGGGTTGCCTAAATAAAGCACATAAGAAATCAGTAAATACACATTTTCTATTATTTCAGCGACCTTTACAGAGCAAAGAACCAAAACTAGTACATCAAGGCACTTGAAATTTATTCCTAATTCTTTTAATTACTTCCTTTAATGATTTCTGATAGTTTTACTACACTACAAAATGGGGATGACACAACTTGCTTCATATCACTTAAGAGTATTATTCAATTTAACTGTTTAAGATGCTTTCTGCATCTGGTCATTACATGGGTTCAGAGCACTTTCAGACTAGAGGCACCATATACACAGTGACACAAAGAAGAGTACATTTCTTTCAGATACATCAATCGCACTTTTCCTACACCAGACAGACAAAATAACTGTGACATCAAAAGATCCAAGAAACCACCATGTTTTTTTTATTCTTCCCATCGTTCTGTGAGAGAATTACGCCCTACCAAAAATAATACAAGTGACTCTCTTCTCCTTCAACCAAAGATTACACACAGTTAGTACCATTCTAGATACAAAGAAGAGAAGTTAATTCGTTACATGCTATGAGCGCCTTAAGGTAGCAGTTCTCAAAGTGTGTTTCCTGGACTGGCAGCATCAGCACCACTTGATGGAAATGCAGATTCTTGGCCTCATCCCAGACCTTCTGAGTCAGAAGTTACATCTTCCCAAGGCTTCCAAGTGATTCTAACATTTGCCTTAGATTGTTAGGGCTTAATTCTCTCCCAGAACCAATGAGAAACGATGGGTTACTATCTATGAATGTACAGGTAATATTTATATAGCAAACACCAATAAATATTAATATATTTTAAATCTTCATAACAAATTTTACACAATGTATTTTTACTCCAAAGATGAAATACCATCACATTTATTTTAATGCTTGATACAACATATATTTTGCTAAAAATCTTAATTTACATACTAGTTTTATTAACATTTAGTCAAAATTTAACACTAAAAAGTAAACTCATTTATCTACAGTGAATGTGAAAAATAATCCCTTGTAAAACATAATCCACTACAAGGTTTGCAATTATAGGGCTCAAAACCAAATACAATTCTTTAGAAATCCAGAAGAATTATTTTTATTTAAAAATATAGTTGTATGTAAATAATCCTACAGAAATCTCAGGAGTATTAGCTGGAAGAAAATACTTTTTAAAGAAAATATTTCTTGGTGTGCTACTCAAATTTAATTTAAATAAATTAGTTAATTGAATAAAATTTAATTCATGTGAAACATATACATGTTTTTGTAAGTTCAGTTTGAATGGCTTCTATTATTATGTAAAATAAAATAAATCTATTAAAAGTTGACTTGTGCTGACTTCATTAGGACATATACAATTGGAAGGATGCAGAGAAATCCAGCATGACCTCTGAGCAAATGACATGCAAACTCATAAAGCATTCTGTATTTTTCTTAAAAGTTGACTTAGGTCATACTTTTCATAAGCCTAAAATTTTGCTAATAATTTATATACGAAAAGCATCTAAAACTATAAGGTCAACCAAAAAAACAATAGTTCTTACAAATATTTAGGATCATAATGAGTATCGTAGAATGCTGATACAGTCTTAAAATGTGCATTCAAAATGAGAAAGACACTATTTGAAGCAACGATGAAGAACTGTGGAAGCTTGTCACCTGAAATTATTTTAAATGTATAAGAACAAATGGGGAAGAATGAAAAAAGTTCCATTCCAAGAGAATTCCAACTTCATAAATTGAGTCTTTTCATACCAAATGGTTCTTTTGCTTTAGAACATAAAAATAAAATGGAGTTTCTGTCTTCTCATTTACTTTCCTTGTACTGGCCCTCAAACACTTAACCAGCTACCAAAATGAGGGTGGAACCGACGTTAAGAGCGTTAAGGAAACAGGAAGGCAATGGCAGCTATTATTGGCAGTAAGTGTGGACAAAGACCAATGAACAAGAGCCACAGTATTTGGTAAGTCCTCACTTAACACTGTCAATATATGTTCTTGGAAACTGAGACTTTAAGAGAAACAACTATATATAATGAAACCAACATAAACAAGAGTCGTTACTATAGCATATTACAGACATGGGGAGAACATGCCAACTCCACACAGACATGGGGAGAACACACCAACTCCACGCAGACATGGGGAGAACACGCCAACTCCAGGCAGACACGGGGAGAACACACCAACTCCACGCAGACATGGGGAGAACACGCCAAATCCACACAGACATGAGAACACACCAACTCCACACGGACAGTGGCCCCAGCCAGGAATTGACTGTTCCCCCCCACCCCGTCAACCTTATAATGAAATAGCGTTGAATGAAACAATGTTATTTAAGGACCTGCTGTGTATTTATTTAGAACTTTAGAGTTTATTAAAGTTCTCTCTCATATATCTTAATTAACCTGTTAAGTTACTAAGGCAAATATTATCCAACTGTTACAGGTAAATAATTTAAAGTTCAGAGTGACTGCATAATTTATTAAGTCACAGCTAGAAAGGTTTAGAGCATTATAGAAATCTTCTACTAACAGCCTTTCTCATTTCTAATTCAGAGAAATTTCTAATTCAAAGAACCAGAATGAATACTTTTACTCAATCTCTTATACAAACCAACGATTAGTGTGGAATTAACACTGAACAATCTATCGGTTTAATATTATTCAATGAGGCAATAAGAGAAAATTCCCACATATTAAAGAATTATTTAAGCAGTACAAATAAATCACCTGTAATTTAAGAAATAGTCACCTGTTATTGAAGTAAGACCCATGCAAGTGGCTGCTATTATTACTCCCAAAACTGCTGCAGTGTCTTCCAATAATACAACATTCGTACTAGGATCACGGCTTTCCATTACTTAATCATTGGGGGAGAGACAAGAAAAGAAAATTTCTGAAATCGAAACTTGGCACTATCAGGTAACCATTTAGTAAGTATCCAAGTAAAATCAAGATATAAATTAAGATAAAAACGTATGAAAGATCATGATTTTAAAAACCTTGTTCACTGTAAACATAATTTCTTGGCTTAAATGTCAACAATAACTTATATATAAAGTCAAATTGCTTTCTCAAGTTATAGAAGCATATATAGAAATACAGTGGTTTACTTAAGTCAAATCCAAATATAAAGTATCCATGTTCAAATTGCATTACATTTCTCTTTTTAAAAGAACTTAAGTATACGTAAGAGCCACACAGGACTTGACAGTGAGATGTATTTTGAACACATCTATTAGGAAGAAAGCAATAGTACTAGGTAATTTTAAGCAAATAAAGGAGATGAAATAAATACCTGGCTTCTAGAATACATACCATACTTGTAAAATGATATTCCTTTGGCCCGAGCACTCCTACGAAGTTCATTTACGGCAACAACAAGTGTTGCTGAAAGAAAAGCATTTATGTTAGCAAGGAAGAAACTTTGTGCCTCTAAACTTTAAAGACAGCATCTCAAAGGTAAGTAAATAAGCACAACATTTCAATGCCAGGGCTGGCAGTCAGGAAAAGTCCCGTACTAACTAGTCATTCAGACCCCAATTAATCATGATAATAAAATGAACCCCCCATTTCTAAACCATACTAACTAAATATAATTACTATACCAACATCCTTAATTTACTGAACAGCTTCTATTTGGCAGGAACCACACGAAGCATGACCACTTTTGATCCTTCCCAGCTTTGGAGGCAGGTGGTGCTATCGACATTGTACAAACTATCAAAGATGAGAGGCCCCAAAACATATGCAATTATGATCGATCTGCCAATTCAAAATAGTATTAATTAAAAAATACTTATCCACTCCCACTGCTTCACTTGACCAAAAAATAAGTAAATAAAAGATGAAGGGAATGCTATACATAGAAGGTGACAATGTTCCCGGAGTAAACGTACTATGAACAGAGCATTAAATGAGGCAGTTTCATACTGATACTAGTTCTCCGTCACAATACTGCTATAGCTGTGTATTTCAGAAACGTTGAAATATTCATACCGCAAAAAGGGAGAGCCTTTTGATTAACACTACCAAAACCTGACTTTTAAAAATTCAGGATAAACTGGCTACAGTGGCACATGCCTTTAATCCTAGTTACTCAGGAGGCAGAGGAAAGAAGATCAATTGAGCCCACGAGCTCAAGGCCAGCCTGGGCAAAAAAGCAAGACCCTACCTCTAAAAAATATTAGCATATATAAAAATAAAAATTCTATATAGTTATGTTTGCATACTCCATTTCAAAAGTTCTGAGCATTGTGATATAATACTCAAGAACCAAACATACTTTCCCCTGTCCTCATCCAGGCGTGGGTAACTGCAGCCTTAAGGCCATATGTGGCCTTCTAGATCATTAGGGTGGCCTTTTGACTGAATCCAAATTTTCCAGAACAAATCCTCTGGACTCAGCCAAAAGGTTACACCTAAGGATCTAGAGGGCCACATGTGGCCTTAAGGCCGCAGGTTTCCCACCCCAGACTCATCCATTATAGGAATCATCATAATATACTATACAAAGACTTTATTCCCTAAAAGTAAACAAAGCTTAGATTCCTATTCCCACATTTTTCTTTAATCAATGGAACGTAGCAAGCTATAATGGACTGCTGAATATGTATTACTAAGTTAAGAATAAAGAAACTTTGTGACAGCACATACCTCCTTCAGATATCAATGATCCTGCTAAAATACAATATGCCTAGAAAATAAATATGAAAATAGATCATAAATTCAGTATTTCATCAAAGAATTACAATTGTTCAGGCATAAAAGTCTGTAATGTCTAAACAACATAAATTCAAATCTGAGCCAGACAAGAAAGATACTAATGGGAAACAACTCAGAAGAGGACAATGACATGAACAAATATTTAAAATCTGGGGTGTGGACACAGATGCAGTAAGATCCACACCCATGCTCAAGTTAACTTCTGGATTTTGCTTGGATGCCCAGTACTAAGAGAATCCTGAGTCAGAAGGTAAGTAGTCATAAACAGTAATCAGTTACTTTTTTTGGTAACACTACTTTCCTTGCAGTTCTAGGACATTCTTCAACTAAATAAAGATGGCAAGAGAAGCTTTATTCCAAGGCGTACAAACAGAGTTAAGCTAGCAACACAAATTAAAAAAAAAAATTTAATGAAATTCAAGCCAAACATCTAGAGAATTTTCAATATACCTTTTTGGAACCCTAAGCTTTCCTAAAATAGAGGTTTGAAAATTTTGGAGCTAGTCCAACACTCTTAAAATTCTTCTAAGGAAACTGAGATCTTCCAAGGTTAAGTGATTTGCTGAGTACACAGAGTGATTGCAAAGTCAGAACTAGAATGCAAGCTTTCTAGTCTCAATTCTAGGCTCTTTCCACTCAATCTCTCATCTGAAACCAAACTAAAATAGTAGCTAAACTTCCCTGTAACTATTTTTAACCCTTCCATCTTGTTCCTGAAAGTATTTAAGACACACTCATCACCCAATAAAAGGAGACAGCATATATCGGCCAAGGACTGCAAAATAGTATCTAATAAACATAAACTGGTTTATGGTGTGTTGAATCTATTATTTATTTAACAAAGGGCCACAGATTAACAGAACCCCATTTAGTTACTAAAGGACACAAGAGCTTCTAGAAACTTTAAAACTCAGACACAATTGAAAATTTAACTATTAATAACTTTATCTGTAACTCCAGAGATTGCTTTGCCTCTGTAAAGTGACAATGTACAAATTGGATGAATGCTAAGACAATGAGGTATCTACGAAGTGGCCAAACTTTTTCAGAATGGAGGCAATACATCTGTCTGTCTGTTTTAATCATAGGAAATGTATTATGCAAAGAAACTTAGTCAATAAAAACTGCAGGAAACTAGTGAATAACCAATGCAAACAAGCGCAGTTTAGCAGACGTATATGGTGTAAGGCGAGGTTAAAGGGAGATTGATTCTGTCCAGTTCTGGCTAGGGCCCAAAACAGAGAAGCACCCCACATCCCAAAATGAGGCTACATGCTATTCTCGTTCTTTGACATCAATATGACAAAGGCACTCTATTGTACTCAATCACTATGTCGTATTACTTCCTATTACTTCATTCTGTTGCTCTCAATCACTATGTCATAGACGATTACCCATAGAAGGGATTCCATTGGTTGTGGATGAAGCAATCCCATGACTCCATGGTACCACGATAGTCCTGCACCCATCATGAAAATACCAACGCCACTAATGAGTGAAGAAATATAGCGCATATTTGAAAATCCATACCTGAAAAATAAAAAAGAAGGTAATATAGCTTTTAAGGAGTACAAATGGTTTCCTTTACAAAATATATGCTTAACAGGTCAATGAAAAAGACAACAAAAAAATCTTAGAATATCAAGATGTTATAGTTTTATATTTAAGTTAAAATGTAAATCTAATCAAATCAAACTCAAATCTAATCAAAAAAGCAATCTATAAAGTAGAAAAATACTGCAAGTTCTTTGAAAACATATAAAAATAAAGTGAGTATCATTTAATTGAAGTATTTTCTAATCCCTTTTCCATATAGTCTGTTTTGATTTAGTAGAGCTACTTGACTATCATGTACTACAGACGCTGGTAAAATTAATCTTTTTAAAAATGCATTCAGATGCTGAATGGGGTAATATTTACATTTCCTTGTAATGCAGCTTCTAATTGAGTATTTTAGCAGCCAATATATGCTTTATATTATACATATCATTTATATGATTTATATCATAAGCCAATATATGATTTATATCATATATTTATATATACCTTTTTTGCAGCCAATATATGATTTATATTACCTATAATTTGATGCTTGACATTGAACAGTTTACTATAGTTTATTACTGGTTCTAAATAGTTCTGAATAGCACATAGCAACTATCAATTATTACTAGAACTAAGAGCTTCACCCACAAGGGTGAAGGTTTTCGTGGTTTTAAAATCTCAATTATTTTCAAGCATCTCTGGTCAATATGTACATTGTTTGGTATTACTGTAAGTATCAGTACAATGCTCAGCATTAAAAGGACTAAAAAACATGACATACTATAGGAAGAAAAGAGTCACTCATTCACAAAAATATTTCCTGGGAAATTTACTCCCACACCCAAACTCTACGGAACCCTTCTGGGAGACAGAAATTTAAACAAGAATTCTTAATCAAGCTGCTGATTCTTAATCAAACAAGAATTTGTTCAAATTCTGTTTTGCAAAGATGTAATCTTGCCATAGGGAATTCCCAGTTCACAGATGTGACAATGTGACAACTAGCTCATTTAGAGAAATTTACTTTCTTCTAAAGTTTCCCCCCAAAGTAATATAGGATATATATTAAATTAAAGTAAATTAAAATCTAAATTGAATGGCATTAATTTCATTTTAGGTGTTTTCAAGGAATTTGTAAGTTCTTATTGAATATTTTAATTGTGTAGATCTACACTGTCCAATATGATAAGCTACTAGCCACATGTGGCAATTTAAATTAATTAAAACTGAATATAGTTCATAATTTGGTTCTTCAGTTGCACTAGCCACATTTCCGGGGCTCAAAAGCCACATGTAGTGACCACCCTATTGGACAGATATAAAGTATTTCCATCATTGAAGAAAATTCTGTTTGGCAGCACTAAAGTAGATAATTAAAAATATCTCAAGAAAAAATCTGTACAACCAAGAATTAAAATTTTCACCCTCTGTTTTTAAACCTTTGGTATATAAAACTGGCTAAGAAAAAAAAAGAAAAATTCTAGAAATAGTAATTAGCAGACTAGAGAACCAGCTGTTTTCTATACTAGCTTACTGACAGTGATAGGATATTCAAATATGTTATTACTTATAAGTTAACAGTAGTTCCTTGTTTTCAAGTAAAGAGAGGCATTTGTAAAGAATAGATTCCTTTACAGAAATAACAGTGCATTTTTTTTGTCTTAAGCTTGATCAAATTCTGTTACTGAAGCTAGTTAAAAAATGATGTATGTGGAATTCAAAGTTTTAGATGATTCTGTTAGTAGAAGCAACAGAAAAACATCTCTGTATCAAATAGTAAGTAAGGTGCTTGTCTCAGCAGCACAAATACTAAAACTGGAAAGATACAGAGAGGATTGGGATGGCTCCTGTGCAGGGATGACACACAAGTTCATGACGCATTCCATATTTAGAATAATGGGCATGATTCAAAGTAATATATTTTTAAAAGTATGCTCATTTTACAAATAAATAATTTTGAAACATTAACAAAATACTATTTCCCAATCACAACAGTACGATTAAAATAAGTATGTATTTAACAGATGTTATCACCGAAATTTTAGACCAGGTAGCCTATGGGTCTAAATCTGGGATATATGTCTCCCTGGAACAAAATAAAATAGACTTATAATATCAAAATATGTGCTTTATGTTATCAAATATGTTATCAAATATGGAGAGGACAAGATCTCCATGCTGTGTTACAAAGAATACAAATAATTTAAACTCCATTTTCAAATATACCTTGAATTTACTTTGACACAGCGGTGAGTCCTGCATTTTAGATACCACAGTAGAAGAAATGATCAATCTTTAACAAACTGCAGATATATAAATTGCAGGAGATTTCTGAAATTCAGTTGCTTTTATTTCAATGACTTGTTGCCAAAACAAACAAAAACAAAATAAAGGCAATGTCCTTACGGATGAGAAGGATCTGGTGTCTGAACAGACTTACTGATGCCCAGTGCAAGTAACCCCTACGGAGAAGAAGGAAGAAAGGTGAATAGTCATTAGGAAGGTGGCAAGCGTAACATGGTACAGCCGGTCTGGAGGGCGCAAGCTGACACTGACAAACACCTGACATATGCACGTCCAATGGTCCAGCAATTCTGGCTTCCAGTACTCACCTTAGAAAAATAAAGATGAAGCCAAAGGGCTCAAAACACCATTGTTCATAATGATGAAAAACATGAAGGCAACCTAAACATCCATTAATTGGGAATGGTAAAATAAATGATAAACCATAACTTATTTCTACAGCAGTTTAAAAGAACGGGGTTAGGGTAGAGCTTTCTGTACTGACATGAATAATGCTCCTAGATATACCATTAAGTGGAAGGGGGCAAAAAGCAAGTCAGGAACAGTATGTACAGAACAGAACAATTTACGTTATACAGTTTTGGTAAACTACACATAATGTAAAGCACAGGAAAATGTCTGGAAAAACACACATTTAACTATGTTTATATCTCTGAAGAGAGAAGGAAGATTAAGCTGGTCTGTAATATCTGATCTTTTACAGGAAAAGTAACTTGCATAGCTGTACAAATAAAAGATAGCAAAAAGTTCAAACAGTATAAATTGCAGACGGACACATACATTTCTCATAAAACTGCAAAAGCATGCACAGGAAGTATGATCGCATTTTCTTTCTTTCCTTCCTCCCTCCCTTTCCTTTCTCACTCGCCTTCATCTTTTCTTCCTTTTCTTCTTTCATTTCTATTTATTTGGTTTTAAAATTTTTATCCTTTGTTAAAGAGTTATCACCTGGAATCTCTCAATATCAGTACTAAAACCCTTTAGTCTCATTTGGTATGAATTTAGAATCTACACAAGACTACCTTATAGACCTATTTAATAAAACACAAAGCCTCTGAGTGAATTCCCCATATGATATTATCTGACTGATCTAGGGCTTTGCTTTTCTTTCAGCATGATGCCAAATAATCACACAGGTAAAGCTTCTAGATAACCAAATTCTTCCCAGATGAAGTTTCTCTGTGGGCTGTAAGACACTTAATAGAAATGTTTTTTCTAATAAAAATACAGAGATTAAACCACCTTGAAAATGGTTAAAGCAAATACATACTGGGTTTGTATATTTTGATATTGGAATTCTTACCCTAAATATGCAGAATATTTTAAGATATTTTTCTACTGAATTCCATAGAAAAAGGGCGTAAACTACCTAAACCATAGATGACTTTTCAGTGAATTAAACTAAGAAAATGAGTACACATTAAGAGGAACATATAATTTTCTTAAACCTACTAAAATTGAAATGGTCATTAATTCACATGTATAATTATTATATATATACATGTGTGTTTATAATATTTGAAAAATATTCAATGAATATTTTTATTTATTTTTTTTTTTTGAGACAGAGTCTCACTCTGTTGCCCAGGCTAGACTGAGAGCCATGGCGTCAGCCTAGCTCACAGCAACCTCAAACTCCTGGGCTCAAGCAATCCTTCTGCCTCAGCCTCCCAAGTAGCTGGGACTACAGGCACGCGCCACCATGCCCAGCTAATTTTTTCTATATATATCTTTAGTTGGCCAATTAATTTCTTTCTTTCTATTTATAGTAGATACGGGGTCTCACTCTTG
>CAUYRT010053438.1:0-32753 GCA_963574885.1 Lepilemur ruficaudatus
AAAAAAAAAAAAAAACACAACTATGGGATAAATTTTCATATATTAATACTTGTATTTACTTGTGAGTGGTAGGTCAGAGAAATTTTTAGGAAGTAGACCAAAATGTGCACTCACTTTCTTAAGGGAGGGTGTCATTAAACAGAGTCTTGGAACACTCATTTTGTCCTGAAAATAGTTAAAAGAGACACGAGCACAGTAGTCCAATCTACTTACACTTGAAATGAGTCACTGCTGAAAGGCTCATAAGAAATGTAGCTGCCAGAATTTGAAATTACCAAGATAATTTTTATAGACACTCAGCTATCTTGTGAAATTAGCATAATACACACAAAATGAAGCCTATAAATGATTTAATAATTTCTGTCTAAATATCTGCTGAGCATATTTATTAAATTGTCAGGACATTGTTTGCTAGGTGATTAATCAGGGCCATATAAATAAAAGAATGCTTTGTCGAAATACTTGTAATTCATCTCTTTTGGGGTGTTCATATTCAGAGAAGAGCCTATTTATTACTGTTACTGTTACACAAAGATGCCTTCCACAGGCAACCATTTTCACATTGGTTTAATAATGTTGTGGCCAATTTTAATTTGGTTAGGATTTACGGCATCTATCCATTGCCTTTCAAATGAAATAAAAGACTCAATTAGTGTATAATTAAATGTAAAATCTTAAAATGGGTGAGAGCAATGGACAAGAAAAGTGTGTCCTTTTATCTGTCATCAGACTTGAACCCATTTGTTTACTTGCAAATGAACTGTCAGTAGAGAAAATCTGCTTTGCGTGGCTGTCAGAGATTTATGCAAGGAGTGTCTGATTTCTTCTATACAAGTCAGGGTGGAAAGTAGAAGACGACTTATTTATGCTGTATGCCACTGACACCACATTGTGTCATATCTCTTTGAGAGGAATTTAAGTACGGATATCTAAATACAGGAATCATGAATTTTAGAGAAACAGACATATAGCATTCACTCCATACTGGTTATTACCTGCTATTATTTCCATGAAAAAAACATTTAGGACAATTGGCTTAGGAAGAGTCACACAATCAAAGGAGTTCAGGTGAAAGTTGCTTAATTTTTCCATAAACAAGTTTCATGTGCCTTTAAAAATGAAGGCATCATGTCATTAGAATGGTTTTTCTATATCCTCTGATGCACATGAAATTCCTCCTCCGGGGAAAGCATTCTGCTCTGCAATTTTAAATTCAGTGCTAGAAGGGAAGTAGATGATTGGATAGCCAAATTTCATCTCACAATCTATTCTTGATTTCTGCTCCTAGTTGCAAAGCAGAAAGGGTAAAGGCTGTTTGAAGAAATTAATATTGTGTGTATTTGTGTGTGTGTGTGTGTTGAAGATGTAATATGTATTTTCTGCTATACATTGTGGTCAAAATGTTGGAAAGTCACTAACTTAGGTTTAGATTGTTAGGATAGCAACAGATTTTGTTGGCAAAATGTACCACCCCATAGAACTGTGAACAATAATAACCTAACACGATTTTAGCAAGATAATAATTATCTTAACCAGCTAGTATTAGTCAGACTGACTAAATCTTCCACTTTCATCTGGTGCTATCCTTTATCAGTGATAAAGTAAAATCTGTATTTCAATTTGGTTAGTTAGAATGTGTAACTCTTTTTGCAAATGTATGATAACTTCAGAGAAATTATGTTATTGTATAAATATTTAAAATCTGATTAAGAAAATTGCAGCAAATTTTAATGTGATTCAACACCTATCAGCTTTCTTGAAACGTGATCATTTCCCAGAGGCCATATATTTTGACATTACACTAAATAAAAAGTATGTCTTAGCCTGGATTACCCCACAAAAGCAGGAGCCCGCCAGCATGGGGAGTTCATCAAGACTGGCTTGTAGGCATAGTCCAGGTTTAGCAAAAAACTTACTATATCTTCTGTTGGAAGGATCTCTCACTTGCTGGGAAACAGAGTCTCTAACACCTCAGAGCCTAACTATGCAAGTTGGGAAATGCAAATTCTCCAAACAGGTTTCTGGAAGTGATGCTTAAAAAACCAAACTTTGCTCTAGTCTTTGGTTCCTCTTCCTGTTACGCTACATGCTGAGCAAACAGACCCATATATTGGCTACTGGTTTGATACATATCATATAGTGGGTGCTGTTCCCAAGATAGTAGTTTAGCAAAGATTTTAATAGGTCATTCTATTGTCCTGTTAGGCTAGTTTCATTTTCCTGATACACAGTATATGGGAAAATAGGTAGAGCCTATGATCACTCACTTGTTGTCATACATCTTTTACCATAAAATTGGTCCCTTGGTCTGAGAAGATGTATTGTATCCCCTCTTGGCAAGTCAGAAAATCCATAAGCTCTCAGAACATGGTGCAGGCAGAGGTACAAAGGTTTAGAAAATCTATCTAGGGAGAAATGAGTCTGAAGTAACTAATTTCTCAACACTTGGCTGGCCTGTTCTGAGTTATGGTATCATATTAAAGGCTCCTCACTAGTAGGTGCTCTTGGCAGATAAAGTATTATAATCAATTATCACATTACCGAGATAATTCTTAATGAGAAAGTGCTCCATGCTACTGGAGCCATGTATTATATAACCCTGCCTGCCACCGTGCCCCTTGCATTCATAAGACTTTTGCACGAGGAGTAATCAAGAAGACAGGCAGGCTGACAACCACTGGATAAGGAATTAAGTCCATCTGTTTGGTAAATGACTTCTCTGTGGGAAATGGATGCTCTGTGGTGGGAATTTGCAGAAAACACAAGATGTACATGCTTGGTGCTTATTCACATACATCTATCTATATTTCTCCTCTTAGACTTTCTTGTTGATGTTTCAATCTTGCTCTTTTTACACTAATGACCCACTAGTCAAGCCATTCACCACTGTCTGAGTCCATTCATATCCTTACTTAGACAATGTTTATTTCTGTAAATGTGGAAGACCATGCGAACTGTTCATTGGACAGATCCTTATCTACGGCATGCTATCTTTTAGAGTGATGCCTGAGAAGAGATTTAGTGTTGCAGCATTGCATTTTTAGCTCACATCAACATAGCAGGTAAACCTACCCGTTATCTAGGTCCAAGATATTTTCCACTTAGGTAGTTACAGAGAATTATCTCTATACAGAGATATAGATAAGGGAGAGACATCAGTGAAAGAGAAGAAGATTATATGAGAGTCTGGGCTACCTCTTAATGCAACATCTTTATAAACATTTTACTTCTCAGGCTAATACCAAATAGAAAAATTCTCTTATACAAAAGAATGTTATTGTAACTGCATGACCTTAAATCTTAGAGTATCTGATGTGTCCCAATATTTTATAGGCAGCTATGTTTGACTTCAAAATGCTATCAGGGTCCAATAGCTCACCAAGAGCACTGTTTTACATATAGTAAGTAGTTTCTTGCTACAAATAACATGGCCTTGCTGGGCAGTCATTTTGAGGCATGACTGAGACTTGACATAGCAATTGTATCAATCACGGATGGACTTTTAGATATTTGAAGTAATATGTTTTATGTCCAGAACAGCTACACTAGCCTGTACTGATGCAGAGACTATTGTCCCATGCAAAACTGGTATCTTTCTGCAGCATCTAATAGTTTGGGGCAGTATACCCAAATACAGTGCATATCATCTCCAAAACCCAAAGAAACCTACCAAATGTCATACCTCTTTTATAGAGGTTCAAGGTGTAACAACTTGCCCTCTACTTTTAAGAGAATGTTCTGATATACTTCAGAAAATTGAATCGCTAAACACTTTTTTGATGAGGCAGGACTTTAATCTTTGTAGTACTTTTCTCCCACGTTTTACCATGTATTCATCTTGTATGGGATTCTGATCACTAGAGCCAATTAACTTGGTAATACCATATAATGTACTAGCATTATATTCTTCACAAAGTCAAGAAAATAAAGATCCTATAGACCTGTGGGCCCCAACCCCTGGCCATGGACCAGTAGCAGTCCATGGCCTGTCAGGGACTGGGCCAGAGCTCCACTGTCCCTAACATCCCCACCCTCATCCCCTCCATGGAAAAATTGTTTTCCATGAAACTTGGCAGGGGGTGGGGAAGGGTGGCGCACAGCATGGGCGAGCAGCTTGAGTTGCAGGAGAGTGAACTAAGCTTCATCTGTATTTACAGCCATTCCTCATTGCTCACATACCACTTGAGCTCCACCTCTCCTGCTCCCCCACCCCACCCATCCACGGAAAGTTGTCTTTCAGGAAACCGATTACTACTGCCAAAAATGTTGGTGACCATATTGTGACCAAAATCATTATAGTTAACATAGCCTGGAGCATGACAGTAAATGTTTACTGCTGTCCTTCTCATATAAGAGGGAATTGGCTTTTATTTTCCTTAGTTACAGGGATTGAATAGAAAACATTCTACTGACAGGTAACTACATATCAAGTATCATAGGTATAATATTAACCAAGCCCACATAGAGTAGTCCTCAGCAGCTACAGATGAAATTACAGATGAGGTTGTGTTGATGTGAGGCAGTGCAGGAAAAGTATTTTATACAGAGTAGAAAGCTGATTGGCATTAAAATTATGTTACTTTCTAGTTTGTTGTAAGTTTGAAATTCTTTTAAAATCTTTAAAGTAAGTCAAATATCCTATCTCATTACACACATAGGAAAATGATGATAGGATGATAGCAAAGCTAAATATGATGCATTTATATAATGAGTATATTTTTGAAACTTACAATGTGTCAGTCACTATACTAGATTCCTTACAGACTGCAGTTTATTTAGTTGTTTTATTAACCCTATGATAAATTTTGTGCACATAGACCTTGTTATGTGTCAAAGTCACACAGCCATTACTTAGAAAAGTCTGAGATTCAAATCTGGCTGACTGAAACATGACCACACTTTCCCTTACACTGCCTTACTTTATAGTTTATTGCAAAGTTTCAGGGACCTTTATTTTCTACTATTTCTTTTACAGAAACTGTTATTTTTCACAGATAATCAGACATGAGGAAAGGAATAAACATGGTAGAATGATATAAAATTGAAGAATTTACCTTGTCTAATACATTAAAAAATTAACAAATGAGGTAAAATCAGCTAAAAATTTACCAGCAGAAACCTACAAAGAAAAGCGAAAATTTTACTTACAAAAAATCATGAAATAGAAACTGAGGAATAAAACAAATTCTGGATTTGTGAAAAGCAAAACTCTGAGCCACAACTCTAGGAATCCTATAAGTCTATTATAATTACTCTCAAAAACTATTTTCACAGATAATCAATTTACTCTTTAGAGGGGCGAACTAAGTAGATGGGCCTATAGTTTCCTCCCTTCTCTCTTCTGACTGGGATGTAGTCAGTCTCTGTGGATTTTGTGGAAAGGTGAGTGAAATGGTGATGGGCTGTTGAATATCCAGAGTTGATTCTCTCTGTGCCAGTTAAGACTCCAGGGCTGGACCCCATAAGGATATTGTGAAAACCCAGGAGAATGTGTTTTCCTCATTACACATTATTTAGAATGAAGTACAATATTATTACAACTACTCTGAAGATCATTTACATTGACTCTTTCTTCATCAGATACCCCAAATCCTGGATAACTCATTGCCTGTGACTGTTCCTTATAGTCAGAAAGAATCTTTCTCTTCCTAAACTCACTTACCTTGGCCTAGACTCACTAAGGGCTATAGCATAATTATACAGGCAAGGAAAGAGCATCATATAACTCTAGACACGGTAGAAAAAAATCAAAGAACCAAGTCAGAAATCATGGCAATTTGAACCTTCCAGAACTTTGAATTACTTTACATATCACTCAGATATGTAGGCCAAGCCAAAGTACCCTTGTAAAAGATGAATTCCATTAAGAAAAAAAAAAAAAAGAAAGAAACAGAAATGAACCACATAGAAAGAAAATGACTTTTAAAGGTCCTTTATACATTTCCCAGTGCTTCCTCTTCTGATTTCAATAGATATACTTAGTCTCCTAATGCTGTATTATCCTTTATTTCCTAATCTTTTAAAATAAGGTGACCTCAGTCTTGCAGGTGGTAAAAATGGAAATTATTGAATAAACATTAGTGCCACAGATGAGAAGTGCTCTTTTAAAGTCAAAAATTGTTCTGCTTTATGTGTCTTCTCTAAAGTGCATGAATTTCAATTCCCTGTTTGCCCTTTCTTCTATTTAAATATAATTGAGTGGAAATGATGTTCTTTGTGAAAGAAGTTAGATAGCATATATTCACTAGAGGGAGGAATATTCTTACTAAAATCTCTTACCCAGCATTGAGCTATACTTTGTAACTTCCCTTTTTTTATTTAAAAAACAACTTTGTTGAAGTATACTTTACATACCTTGCAAATCATCCATTTTAAGTGAAAAATCAAGCAACCCTATCAATAAATGGGCAATGGAAATGAACAGAAACTTTTCCAAAGAAGACAGAATAATGGCCAAAAAACATATTAAAAAATGTTCAACATCTCTAATCATTAGAGAAATGCAAATTAAATCCACAATGAGATACCACCTAACCCCAGTGAGACTGACCTCTATCAAAAAATCCCAAAACAACAAATGCTGGCAAGGATGTGGAGAGACAGGAACAATCTTACACTGCTGCTGGGAAATTGGTGCAATCTTACACTGCAAATTGGTGCAACCTTTGTGGAAAAGAATTTGGAGATTCTTCAATGAGCTAAAAATAGAATTACCATTTGATCCAGCAATAGCATTATTAGGCATCTACCCAAAAACATATTTTTTAAATATTTAATTCATTCATTGTTCTGGCAGCATCTATATTGATATTTATGCCAGTTCATTTTCCACTGCTCTTTTTAAGGTTATTTACTTCTTATATGGCTACTAAGAAACAAGAAACTCTCTTCTCAGAAAGAGATACATATGTGCAAATTTGTTAACACAATTTCATAGGATTTGCAGAGTCCCTGAAACCCACTCATGGACATAACTCCCAATTTAAGAATACCTAATCTAACAGATGCACCTAAATATTACAAACCATTCTTTGTGTTTGCTATATAAGAGGCTTAAATGAAATTTGAGGTATTTGAAGGAATGGTGCCAAATAAAGCTACTGTATTTCCATTGCTATTGCTTTCTTCGTATAATGAAAAGGACCTCTCAGCGTCACCAGGCTACCTATGGTGTGATATATGACATAGTCATGAAATGTGTTCATGTTAACAAAACCGATTACTACTTGCCAGTGAATTCAGTAAAAACAACCAGCAACCAGAGTTAGTAACTATTCATTTTACTCAATTAACTCATCAAGCCTATCTGTTCAGTCTGATACCTTATATTTGGTGAAGAGAATTCATTTTTTTTTTTTTACCAGCTCACTGCCAAAATCATCCTCAGGATTTTAGTGTCTTATGAAATGGTAAACAGGTCATGCTTCCCTTCAGCATCTCTAGTAACAATCCATTTACTGAAATGACAGTAGCAATAAATTATACACTTCCCAGCTTGTGTACTATGTTATGTCAAAGGCAAGGCTTTAATCACCTGGTTAACACTTGCCTTTGATTGAATTCCTAACATGTTCAGGGCATTCCATGGAGTCAGAAACGGAAGTAGAAAACTGGATTTCTGCCCTCAAGGGTCTTTACAATCTGGTTATCAGATGGGGGAGGGAGTAGAAATATAAATACACATCTATATAAATGTAGAAATACAGTCACATTACAATCTACCACCACATCAACAGCGATAATACACAAAGAATAAGGAACGAGGGATCTGGGAATCGTGGCAGAAAAATGATACCATACTGAACAAGTGTAAAGCTCTTTGGAGAGGGTGAGAGGCATGACTTGGCGAGGAGCAATTTTGAAAGTATTTCATTTAAAATTTTGTCTGAAATTTCTCAAAGTTAGAGAAGTTGTTAAAAGCAGTTGGCGAATGTATAGTTGAATGGAATTGAAAACATAAATTGAGGATGCCATTAGAAATTAGGACATCTAGAATCTATTAACCTGAAAGGGTCCCATATCTGAACAGAAAATGTTCTGCCCAGGTACCATTTTCTGGACACTCTTTGTTCTGTCCAGCATTAAGGTATTAAGAGAAAATATTGCCTAGCTCTATTAAGCCAAACATTCCTACTGAAATTAGAATGAATCTTTCCTTGAAACTTTCTATAAACAGCTAAATTGTCAGTAAGTCAGAGCTTAATCCACCTCACTGATTATATGGATATCATTTTATTTTAAAATATGCTAATAGTAACAGTTATATAGACATAAATATAGGCACATAGTCCATTGATGACACCCTTAACTAAATGTAGGTAGGGGCTGTTTTGTTTTGATTCTGATACTGCACTCCCCAACCCCCAGGCCACAGACTGGGTATTGGTTAGGAACCAGGTCACACAGCAGGAGGTGAGCGGTGGGTGAGTGATCAAAGCTTCATCTGTATTTTCCGCCTCTCCCTGTTGCTTGCATCATTGCCTGAGTTTGGCCTCCCCCACCCAACATGTCCCCATCCATGGAAAAATTGTCTTCCATGAAACCAGTCCCTGGTGCCAAAAGGATTGGGGACTGCTGTGATATAACACTGATTCCAAACTCAAATATGTCAGGCTCCAAATTGGAAAGATTCTAATAAAGAAACATGGGGATACTTTCTTTCTCTCCATAATACTTTATTAACATTTCCCTTGCAGGGTTTATCCCTGTGCTACTTCCTGCTCTGAAAGTGTGTTACTTTCTTTGTCCCTGAAATCCACCAAAAAACAAAGGGATGTCTTCCAAAAGCATGAGCTATGGCCCCGGGGAAGCCATTCCCTGTGGTAGGAGTGAGCTTCCTGCCAAGTGGTTGTGATACTTTATTGTTCCTTATGACAGTCAGGGCTGCATCCACAGTGAGTAGTGACCACTATGTACTCAAAAGTACTTCTAAGCAAAGGGTTTAACATCTAGGCAGCTAAATGTTCTCAAGAGAAGCTCTTAAAGTAAGGATATCATTTTTCCTACTAAATCCTGTATATAGTATGTTCTTTGCTATGCAAGAAACTATTAATTATTCACTCTAAAAAGACTCTTAATGTTAGTTCAAATGACATCAACACCAAAAGGTACATGTTAATAATGTCACTACATGAAGCAGATGAGTATAGAAAAATTACAATTAAGTCATCTCCCAAATATTATTATGAAATACCCATAATGATTTTCCAAATGTAATTGATTCATTTTTTTACTAATGGTCATAAAATGTTTCATGCTATTTCAGATTTATATTATAGAGAATGAGGCAATGTCTTTATTACTAATTGGGGAGCAATGTATAGTTCATTCTGTCTTCAGCAATTTGTCCTGCTCTGGTCTTCACTCAACAGAAATAAGACATACAGAAATCTGACATATCAAATTTGTTCATCAGAATATAAATTGCCTCATAAATGCTCTCACTGATCTTTTGATTGGCAGATAGTACCATGCAAAGTAGGCGGAATCAGAGATCACCAAATGTCAGAAAATTGAATGATATTTGATGAAGACTAGATTCTTTAGTTTTATTAAGTTCCTAGAGGATAGAGAGCATACTTTATTCATCTCCTAAAAAACCCATCCCTCTGCTTTGTCCATTAGATCAGCAATCCCACAGCTTTTTGGAACCAGGGACCAGTTTCACAGAAGACGATTTTTCCACGGATAGGGGGTGGGGGGAGAGAGGTGGAGGGGGGAGAGGAGGGGGCGGGGTAGTCAGAGCTCAGGCTGTGATGCGAGCAATGGGGAGCTCTGTAAATATAGAGGAAGCTTTGTTTGTTCACCTGCTGCTCACCTCCTGGTTCCTAACAGGCCACGGACAGGTACCAGCCCACGGGTTGGGGACTGCAGCCTTAAGTATTCCCTTAAGTGCTTTCTTCTCAAGGAAGACTAATGACACTAACTATTTTTTTAGACCACATTTCCGATGCAAGCAGTGTTACTTCATCCCAAGGAAGAAGTGAAACCTGCTACCCAGTGTAAAGTAAATACAATTGGTGAGTTATGAAAGTGATCCTTTATAATGTTAATAATGATAAAACGTCTGCCACAGGAGTCTAGGCTTATTTTTGCTGTACATAAATCAGAGTCACAGAATAGTCTGAAACAAGTAAGAAAGGGTACAATCAGTAATCCCCTGATCATTAACAGAAACAAAATGCTAAGTTTTAGCCTTGACCCAAATTTACCATCTATCATTTTTCCCACTGTAATTAGAGGATTAAGCATTATTAAAACCTAATTGGAATTTTTATTCTCCTCTGACCTATGTTTCCATACTTGCTTCCTTGTAGACTATTGACTGAAGCTAATTGGCAAGTATCTCGATAAAAGACAAATCCCTTACAAACCCTAGTATCCATAAAAATCAACAAGGTGCCTGTTAAGAATAGTTTGCTGAACTCCACCTTCAGAGATTCGGAATTTAGTTGTCTAGGGGGCAGGTCTGAAAAAATTTTAAAGCAATTCCTCCATCATCAAACACATGGGGAAACATGTTATGAAGAGCAGCTCTTAGGTATTGGCCATGTATAAATACAGAACCAGATGCAAGTAAATGCAACACTTTCTTTTAGGATTTCCTAGCCTTAGACTGTCTCCAAAACTCTACAAACTCCTTAATACTGAGAGAATAAAGAATAATAAATTTCGATCTATAGAAGAATACACAATTCTATTTATTTACCTCCATGAAAAAACTTCTGTTTTGAATTTGCTTTACTAGAACTAGTACCCCAAAAGTGGCAATTTGATTGATGTCATCATGAAAACACATACCAAAAAAAACCAGATGCAATCATATACATCTATACATCATGCTACTTTTGGAAAAACTTTCCATCATTCTGCACTTATCCCCAGTAGGAAAGATGATATAATTTGGTTATTAATAAAAAAAAAGTGGAGCTATAGGGCTTTAAAAAAATCATGGATTATAAGTTCATTATAATGTATACTACATATATTCTTTCTAATAGTAGAAACCTTTAAAAAAAAAAAAAAGAAGTGTTCCATTTAAATTAACATGAAACAGTAGGCAATAATAGCCTTACAGGAACCAAATAAAGGCAATAACAATCTACACGAACCTCCAAAGAACAAGAGAAATTCATAACATTTGTACAGTGTATTTTATTGTACATGACTTTGATTCTCACAATAATTCTGTAAGGATAAAAATACTTGTATTTTATGACACGAATAAACTGAAACAGAGATTGAGGGCTTTGTTCATTAGCACATAATTATAATAGTAAATAGAAGAACAGGAAATTGTATCTACATTTCCTGGCTTCAAATTTCACCGTAAAAGCCAAATTCAAGGTCTTGAAATTTTCAAAACTTCTAAAGCTTAATTTGTTAAGTTCAGTCACGCATCCCATCAGTAATAATGTATTTCATAAATAATTTGTGAATAAGTTACTTTTTAAATAAAGTACATACAATTCAATGTTATTTCTATTATAAGTATAGCCTCAATTGTATATGTGGGTATGTTTTCATTATTGGCAGAAAAGATGGATATGCTGTTAGAGTGCAGGGAATTACAGACAGACCAGTCAAACCTGTCCTAAAGGGTCTTCTACATGTACGTCACAATAAGGTAGAGAATGGTTGCCCTGAGATAGCTTCAGATTCTCAGTTAGTGTTTAGACTTCAGAGCTTACAAAATTCCCACAAAAAGAGCTCAAATCTATACCTTTTGATGCAAGAAATAAATGATTAAAATAATAGTAATAATAATAATAAGCCTAGCCAAAGAAGAACAAAAGGTCTATGCTCCCATTGCGGGTTACCTCCTGTCTTCAAAAACTTGGGCCTGATCCTGACAGTATTTTTCCTCTCCAAAATTTCTTCTCCTCAGTTCCAATAAAAAACTAGAGCATCTAGAAACATGTTTGTCACATAGTAGATGTTCAATCAATAGGGGTTGAGTTCTTGAAAGATTTTATTGACATATTAAGGGATAGGAAGAAGAGAATGAGGAGCAGATAGGTGTTATTGTTATCTCCCATTTACATATGAAGACCCTAAAGCTTGAGGAAGTTAAATAAGGTCGCATAGCTTTAAGGCATAGAGTAGGAATCTGACTCTGAATCTAGACACCAGAGTCCACATCCTTAACCACAGCATGACATCATCTTCTTCTTGTTTACTCTTGTCTTGCTCTCTGAATTGTTTAATTTGACAAAATGCTCCCTAAGAGAAAACATGAGGGTTAACTAAAGGCTGTCGAGTGATTTTCAAAGAACAAAGTCTGGTCAGAGAAATATAGAATGTTAAAAAGGACCTCAGACGTCACCTAGTCCTGTCCCAAGAACATTCATTTTGGAGTCATGGTATAAAAGAATATCCTCAGAGAAGTTAAGCTGCTCATTCAATATCCTAGAGCAAGTCAGAGGCTGTACTGGAATTCAGAACTCAGGTCTCCTGACAATTTATTAATATTTCAATTCAAGTCACTATCCTCAGCTTTCCATTGGCCTTGATTTATAGACTAACAGCCATAGATCCAGTATGGTGCTTAGGTATAGATCATGACCCTAAAGTTTCTAACTTAATCTTTAACTGCTCTTATTGGCTGTAGTGTTGGAGGAAATTTTTACAATATAAAATCATAAGCTCCACCCCCAGATTGCGAGGGATCCCTAGAGTTCTTAGTATCTACTTTTTTACTTCTAATAATCAAGTCAAGGTTTGAGCCTACAAAATACACTCTCTACCCTGAACAACAATACATAAACAAATGTAGAGTCTGAAAAACTGAACATACTACACTTTAATATTTCATGAAAACATGGCATCTTTTTTCCTCACTAATTCATCTAATCTTCCTCCTGAGCCTTATACACAATGGAATAGGGGGGCACAGATGGAGAAATGAACTTTAAGTTGCTGGACAATAGCATCTCAATACATTCAGGCTTAAAGAATCTTTTCTATTCAGTCACTTCCTGGTGTTCATCTTTTAGTTTTCTTCTCTGTCCCTTATTCTTCTCCAAAATGGAATAAGATGATACCTGCAACTGTAAGGTATTCTGTGCCATCATAGATACAAGGGTTAAGTGACCACTTAGTCTATGCTGTGTTTTCACATCACTTAATAGTTTCAGCTGTAGAGTGACTAGTCTGTTCTGACCTTTTAAAGCTGTGCTTCTGGCAGTCACCACCTTGATTTAAGAAGTCTGTTACACATTGACCCCTTTATCCTAATCCCAAGCAGGAATGAACTGCAGATTCTTCTAGCTCTCCTGCAAGGCCTTATCAGGTCACAAGGAAACTTCCACATTCACCATTACCCACACAGCCACACTGCAGAAGCAGAGCTCCTGCTTGTGGCTCATCTATCCTCAACTGTCTAACTACCTCCACCTCCCAGTGCCATGTTCTCACTCTTGCACTCTTTTGGAAATTGCTTCCTACAGATTCTCTCCAAGAAGGCTTATTTCTCTCCCAGTCTATGCCCAGGAACCTGTGTCCTCAGCTTTTGTCCTGACACAGGTAGAGCAAATATTAACTCCTGTCACCCTCATTATACCTCCCTGCCCTTCTTCCCACAATGTCCTAGGACCAAATTAAGTGGACTTCTTACCCACTCAATGAGGAAAAAATTTCTAAGACATAGTCTCAGATTTTTCCACCCATGATTTATTGTAGAATTTTATGATGATGTCTTTCAGGGGCAGTTCTTGATATATTCATGAAAGCTAAATGAATTTAGAAAATTCTCTTTGTTCTCTTCCTAAATCAGCTAATTTTCATGACTATGATTCTAAGGACTCAAAATGCTACACTGGGTGATAAAAACTGCATAGTAACTTTACTTAGCATCCCACTAATACAATCCCAATCAGCCCCCAAGTTAAACAGATGCTTCTGGCAGGAACAAAGAAATAAAAAAAAAAAAAAAAAGGCACATTAACGTAGTTCAGGAATAGTATCACTTTCACCACAAGAAATGAGCTTAAATTTCAGGTTGTAGTCAGTCAGTATGAGGAAAAATCATGGCTCACTCTGAACTTCATGCAGCAATCTCTAAAAAGCCATGAACCGACTCAATGTCTAAGTTTCCAGTGTCTACGAAAGTGTGTACAAATTTAGAGAGCAGCTGGACATTTTCTTGCCAGCTGACCTCATTGGCCCCTCAATGAAGGAGGATGGAAGTCTTGCCTTGCACCTTTGCTGAGTCTCCCAGACCTGAAAGAGGCATTTACAATTAGATCCCAGAAATGAATGATCTACAGATAATGTATTTATTATTCTTCAGATGAAATGTAAAATTTCTACTCTTCTAGCTTTGCAAAAGATGAAGATATATAAATCCCTTTATGAAAGACCCCCATGACCACAACTTTCTTTGCTGTCCATTAGCATATTTCGAAAAAGGCAAGTACAGTTTATATGAGTCAGAGCAATAAAAATTTCTATCACTTGATTTTAAAAAATCTGCCGTATAGCGTTCATTACAAAATAAGTAAGGAGGATTCACCTTTTGTTTTGTATGAAAGAGAGCAGGTTAAAGACGTCATTTTGCCTATTATTTACTTGAGAATCATCACTGCAGTCCCCTTTTATGTAATAAAAATTATTTAATTTTACAAAATAAATTCCTGAAGTAACAAGTGAACTATGTGGATTTGTCCTCTTTTAAAATCTTTTTTAGCAGGCAGGATATGCTTAATAAAATTTTTCAGACTGAAATTGTTGCATATTTGAACTCAAGTTTACAATTTCTAGTAGAAAAGGCAATCACAGATCTATTGAACTAACAGTTCTGGTATATATCCTCAACACTAAATACAAGTAACATCAGGTCAATTTCAAAATAAATGGTCTTTCATAAATTATAATAAACAATTTTGAAACATTAGTGTATTTTTTGATTATAACATCAATATCTGCTTTCGAAAGAAAATGAGAACATACAGAAAAGCATGTAGACTAATTGAAATCCTACCACTCTGCAACATGGCTTTTAATACTTTGATGTATTGCCTTCCAGACTATCTATGTAGCATGTGCTTATATATGCATAGTTTTAAAATAGCATAAGACTGTATAAATTTATTAGTTTTGAAATGATCATAGATCACACCCCACTCTGCATACTACCAAATCTGACAAAGAGAAGTCTGCTTTTGTTATCACAGATGTTAAACTTCTCCAGTCTTCTCTGGACTTTTATGACACACAGAAACAGGGAAATGAGTAGGGAGAAGCACAGTTGGAAGAACAGAGGACAGACAGGTGATTTGCTTTAGAGAAGGCACAAACATAAATCTGAGGCTAAAAGGAATGGGGAAAACAATCACTCCCAGGATCACTGACCAGAGCCCATTTAGTTGGAAGACATTGACAGTGGTGAGATATACAGATAAGGCTTTGAGGATTTTTTTCTGTCATTGAGAATGTGTATTCCACATCATTCTCAAATATTTGGAATTAAATTATAATTTTTCTATTGGATCTCTATATTTTCAACCAACGGGGTTCAAAATAGAATGAATTGGATCTCATCTCTTCAGATTACATATCATTTTGAAACCTTATTTTTTCCAGTTAACAATACATTATCATTTTTAAAAGTTGTACAATGTATATATGTGTATATATCAAGAATAATTTTGACACATTTTAAGTTGTTTCTAATTTTTATAAAGTATATATGATGAACAATTATATATAAACCTGTATAGTTTTCCAATAATTCTATTAGAGTTGTTTCTTAGAAGTACAATTTATGGGTCAAAGGTAATATATATTTATTTGGTCTTTTGATACCTGTTAGCTAGTTAGATTGTACATTCCTATAAACCATGAGTGAAAGGGTTAAGGTTTCCACACGAATATCAGCACTGATTATCCTCAACTTTGTTTTTCGTTTGCTTATAAAACTATAAAAAGTGATAATTTTAAATTCCATTGCTTGATAATGACAGGATAACTTATCATAAATTTACTGATCAAGAGATATCATTGACATTAGGATGCTCTGAATTGGCCAATAATTCTCATTGCAAATCCAGGAATTATCCTATTGTTTGCTTAAATTGTTTAAATGAAAACCTAGTTAAAATAACATAGTTAAAAAATTTACCAAACTGCACAATAAAATCTAACAGAGTGCTAACCCTTCCAGATGAATAGCTCTATTAAGAGAATGCTTTTTTTATTTACTAAATCAATTTTACCAGAACAATAAAAACCCTTTAAATGAATGTCTATGAAGAATAAATAGTATAATAATCACTATGAAAACAGATTCTTTTCAAGGTCAGGCAACTATATTTTGAAAAGGACCAACAAAATAAATGCTTCCAATATATTCTTTTAGCAAATGACTCTATTTTATAGTTTTCTAAAGTCTACTATTATTTTTAACATGGCCATTACATAAAAGTAGATACTTTCCTAATGGTTTTATCTATAAAAAGAATTGATCTAATTTACCTTTTTCTAGAATTTCAAGCCTTCATCTGACTATGGCAAGGTTGGAAACCACACATTTTGACAATGGTGTCTAAATATAATGTCATATCTTCAAGGATATTATAATTTCAAGAAGTAGAAAGGAAACATTATGCTTCTGTTGTTCCAAAAGCCTTATTATTTGTTTTACTTTTCATGTTTAGAAGAAATGATAGCTGTACATGTGTAACATATCAATTTTTTAGGAATTACAGTCACAATTTTTAGCTGCAGCTGTCCCTTAAATGTTGGTGTTATCCAGGATTCCATTCTTGATCCTCTGTTTCTCTCACTCTGAAGTGACCTTATTTAAATTCTATCTGGCACAAACTCATTATGTCCGAAATGAACGCATTATCTCTTCACCGCTACCTCCCCCCATACACAAATCTGCTCTTCTTCCAATATAGTTTTCTTGAACAGTTGCCATGTTACAAACAGCAAAGTTATTCTAGGCTTTCTTTTTAACTCCCAACATTAAATCAGTCACCAAGTCCTATTGATCCTACTCCCTAAATATCCCCTTTCCCTCATTCCTATTGACATACCCTAAATTTAGTTCTTGATTACCATGACATTCTAAGTTTTTTCTCTGCTTCTAATCTTCTGATCTAAACTCTAGCTGTTCCCTAATCAATTGTCCTCAAGGCTATCAGAGGAATCATTCTAAAACTCAGATCTGATTATACCACCAAACTTCTAAAAATCTGACTACAGATTTTCAAAACTCCTTAGCTTCACACACAAGTCTTCATATATTCTGAGGCCTCCTCTGCAGTTTCATCACTGACCACTCACCCACACACATCCTATACAGTATGTCAGCAATTCAGAATGGCTTGGCATGCTCTGAACTTACCTCACTCTTCCATTTCTGCCCTTTTCTCTACACACATTATTCCCCTCTTCCCAGACTATTCTTCCCACCTCCTATCTAGACAATATATACCTTTTAAGACAATTAAAATTCACCTTTCCCAAACAAGACTTTCCTAAAACATGACACTGAATTGGATATCCTTCTCTATAATTTCATAGTAAAATGCTGTTTTACTCTATTTCCTTTATTCAAGGGAGAGCTTCTGGACAAAAAAGACCTTCTATTTCCTTCCATGTGTCCCCAGCACCGAACACACGGCCCCGTCAAAATAATGGATGTGTAAGATAAGGACCTCCTATCTTAGAGGCATTTAAGCAGGGGCTAGATTTCCACCTATCAAAGATGCTTTAGAAAAGGTGGAATATGACCAAATCTGTTTAGAAAATGTAGATTCTATTTGTACATACTGTATACATATTGATTAACAAAATTACTGAACCAGTGTGAATGTATTTAGTTATTGTCAGCACCAAGTAGTTCCTTAGGGGTGAGCCTACTTTGATCTCCTACCCATAACCTATATTATCCTTTCAAAATCTTCTTAAAGCAACCACAGACTAACTGAAAATATTATGCTTTATAAAACATATAGCTATTGGAAGATAATTTCCCATGGGCCTCTCATGTTTCTACACTCTTGTAAGTAGAGACACTAAAAATTTTTGCTTCAAACTATCTTTCCAAGGATGTTTGTGTCATGAACAGTCTTGCAAGGTAGACATAGTGTATCCCTCTGAAGCAAACCGTGGGTTTATTTACTACAGAGTGTAATAAAGATAATATTCCCTTTGAGATAAAGGACAGGTTTGCTGGCAATCCATTATACAGTATCTGAGTTCCCTAAACCTGAGTTTCCTCAACTGGGATGAAACATGCCATGTGTACAGCATCCTCCTTGGCCCTTTCCCATCGCCTCCATGGGTTTGGGGGACCAGGGGAAATGACACATGCGTGTAGCTCACATGGCTTGCCATACAGTGGGTAACAAAGCCCTCTCTCGTGTACCAGGTGCTGCATTGCTTCTTCCAGCATCCATAAAACTATAGCAGACTAACCTGTTAGCTTGCAAGTAGAATACATTCTTAAGCCCCTCACAGTTCTTGAGAATAGCTTTCAGATAAATCTTATCCTTCAAACCAGGTTGCCATTTCAAAGCCCAGACTGTGAGAAAAAAATCTGGAACAGTTTTCATCCACAGATTATCAAGGACAACATTTAGTTAACCAGCAGTATGTTTGTCCTAACACCCTAAACATCAAAACACAGAAAATAATCATGATCAAATAACTTGTTTTTATGAAGAATTGTGGTCTTGCTCTACAGCCCCTTTGTAAACCAAAAACCATGCTTCTTACTGCTGACACTGTCCAAGTTACTCAAATTCAACCTAATTTGGTTGATTGCAGGATTTATTTTTTCCCATCTCCCCAAGAATACTTATAATACTTACAAGTAGCCTGTGTTCTTGAAGGAGGATACAGCTGATTAGATATACAACTTTTCAGTTATATTCAGCATTTGCTCCTCACAACCTTCAACTCTGACTTGATTAAATTTTTCAGGACAATCTAGTGGGGTCATTTGATGTCAAAAGCATGAATGAGCTACCTCTTTATTTACTATAGGGTATAACAATGCTTTACCATTAGGAAATACAGGTTGAGTATCCCTAATCTGAAAATCTGAAATCTGAAATATTTTAAAATTTGAAACTTTTTGAGCTCCAGCATGACTTTCAAAGCAATTTCTCACTGGAACGTTTCAGATTTCAAATTTTAGATCAAGGATGCTCAACCAGTAAATGTAATGCAAATATTCCAACATATGACAAAATCCAACCTCCAAAACACATCTGGCTCCAAGCATTTTGGATAAGGGATATTCAACTTATACTGAATAAATCTTTATTTAAAATAAACAAGCAAAATTAAACCGAAAAACATTTTATTTCACTAAGGAGAATATATACTTCTTTTAGGACAAGAAGTCAGTCTTTGAAAGCCATTTGACTGCCAGTGTAAAGTAATTACCAATTCATCAACAAGAAAGCAGTCTACCACAGTAGATACCAAACCTAAGTACACATAAGAATCATTCAGGAGGCTACATTTATTAAATCAGAATTCCTGGAGGCAGGGCAGAATAATCTTTAGCTTGGAAAAGCTCCCCCCAGCAGAATCTGAGAAGTAATATGAATTTGGAACTTGTTGCTAAATAACCGTGACCATGAAACCTTTTGGAAATAATCATTATTACAGTCCATTGTCAATTAGTAGCTTTGCTAAGCAAAACAAAAGATGTTTCGTGTGGTAGTAACTAATTTCCAAAGCAAAATGAAATATTAGAACTATGATTTTCATGCATAAATGCCCCTTCTCCATAGCAACAAAATTTGACTGACCCTAATAGCTGTGGTTTTCTCCTATACTAATTGAATGATAGATAATAACTGTTATAATTAAAGTAGAAATTCCTTTTTAAAGTTTTATTTGGCTCAACAGTATTTACATATATTTGAAAGAGTATATGTGTACATGGGTGTATGTGAAAGAAAAGCATATCCCCTCAATCTGCAGATTTTACTTGTTTCACCTCGAAATTCTCTGACTACTTTGAATATTTCTTTTTATTCCTTCTCAGGTGCCTGGAAACACCATACTGAGAGCCACTTTTATAGAAGATACGGGGCAAGTTTAAAAATTGAGTCATTTATCAGTTAACAACCACCAGGACCTCAGCTGAAAAGTCATCGTATAATAATACATTTTTTCCACAATACTTAAGTAGTCAAACTTTTCTTTTGATTTGTCCTTATCACACTCCTCTCACATTGATGCTATTTACCCTCATTTTCTAATGTGAATGCTGAGATACAGCGAGGTTAAGTGATTTGTTTCAGGCTTCCAGAAGAGACAGCTGGAAATTCCAAATTTCCTGACTGGCAGTTTCTTGTCTGATACACTAGACAGCACTGCCCCTCCAAGGCAGCTGAAGGTATACAGGGAGGAAGCTCAGAGTTAAGATTTACTCTTTCTTTCGGCCAAGGTTTTACAGGAGGATGAACAATCTCTAAGCAGCAAAGAATTCAACTGCTGAATTATGCTACCATTCAAACACTTTAGCATACCTTCCTCTCCATAAATCAGAAAACAGATTTCTTATCCCAGGATGGTTTGAAAGCCTGTCACTTGACAGCGGGGTGTGTGCTTGATGAATATCTCAAGGTGGCAGTACTAATATGCATCTCTTACTGATGAGATCCAATGAGATTTTACAGTTGAGAGGAAAGTACAGGGTAGAAAAAAGAAGATTGAATCACATTCAGAACAAACCAATATTTGGGAGAAGAGGCCTAAAGATCAAAATTGTCAGAAACTTGTAGGGCTATGAAAAAGGAGCTAAAAAGAAGACGTAAAGAAACATGTGTTACTAGAATGTATTTTAGGGATCATCAAGCTAACCCACCTATTATGGATTGAATTATGGCCCTGGTAAAATCCATATGTGGCATCCCTAAACCCTAATACTTCAGAGTGTAACTACAGTTGACCCTTGAACAAAGCAGGGGTCAGGGGTACCCACACAATTACAACTTTTGACTCCCCCAAAACTTAACTACTAATAGACTAATGTTGACCAGATCCTTACTAATAACATAAACAGTCAATTAACACATATTTTGTATGGCATATATATTATATACTATACTATTACAATAAAGTAGGCAAGAGAACAGAAAATGTTATTAAGAAAATCATAAGGAAGAGAAAATACATTTACTGGAAAGTGGAAGTGGATCACCATAAAGGTCTTTAACCTCACCATCTTCACGTTGAGTAGACTGGGTGGGGGGGTTGGTCTTGCAGTCTCCGGGTGGCTGAGGTGGAAGAAAATCTACGTGTAAGTTCAAACCTGTGTTGTTCAAGGGTCACTGTATTTGGAAATAGTGCCTTTAAAGTGGTGATTAGGTCAAAATGAGGCTGTAGGGTAGACCCTAATCCAACCTGACCGAGTCCTTGTAAGCAGAGGAACACTGTACGTACAGAGGGTCACCAGGGGCAGGTGTGCGTGCACAGAGAACCGTGGGAACAGGCAGCATGAGAGCCGCCATCTGCAAGACAAGGAGAGAGGCCTCAGAGGAAACCAATCCTGACAGCACCTTGATCTCGGACCTCTAGTCTCCAAAACTGAGAAAACAAGTTTTTGTTATTTAAGCCACCTAGTCTCTGGTATTTTGTTCTAGTAGCCTTAGTAAACTGAGACACCACCTATTTTGTAGGTTAATACAGAAAGGTAAGTGAACATGCCTAAGGCCACATAATGGTACACTAGTACTTGGTCCATTGCTGCATTTCTGGGGTCCTGTCCTGGCCCACTCACCTGTAGCAGATGTCAGTGCCTCATCCATACCCTCCTGGGATTCACCTCTACGATGGTTGAGGGTTTTGTTTCTGACTGCAGATTCACTTTCAGCCTTCACAAAAGGGCAGGTACACCCAGAATGCTGGACAGATGATGCCCTGAGAAAGCAGTAATGCCCCAAATAAGTAATGGACAGGGATTTGGTGAATACATGTCCCAGCTTCCTTAGTCCTTGGTCAGGATTACTCTGTGACCTCTTTCTATAGTGTCTTTCAGAGTTCTCCAGTGGGGTTAAGCTCCAACTGCCCACAGTAGTAACCAGCTTGGTGATGTGCCTCTTTTGAATGTTCCTTCCCTTCGTATTACACTTTTACAGTTCTCTACCAATCATTCCTAGGATAACCTCCCACATAGACTACTCCACTCAAATCCCTTGCCTGAAGTTTGCTTCTGGGGCAATCCAAACTAAAATCCTGCCTCGATGTTCCTCAATAGTCTCTAAACCTTGGTTAAGCCAGATAATATTTTTTTTCATAGAGACAGGGTCTCACTGTATTACCCAGGCTGATCTCAAACTCCTGGCCTCAACTAATCCTCCCACTTTAGCCTCCTAAGGTGCTGGGATTATAGGAGTGAGCTACTGCGCCTAACCCAATTATTTTTTAAGAGAATATAGAAGTATATGCTTCTCAACTTGGTAATAGTCCTAGTATTTAAATTATCTTTCAAAATATGTCCATCCTGAAGTTATCTCTCTTTTGTAACCTTTTACTCTTTACTTACATGTTCATATTTGTATCCTTCAAAAAAAATTAACCCATCCTTGACTCTATGTCCTCCTCTTGTTTCTGTTGAAGTCATGAAAACTTCCCTGGCAAAAAGACCCTGTAAGCACCCTGCCATATCTAATGAACACCTCTCAATACTTAAATTCATAAGTTTTAATGCAGTCTGATTTTTTCATTATTCTTTTTTTATAGCCTAAGCTTCCAGCAGTGAAACCTTTTTCTTCAATATTCTATTCTCGTCTGGTTAATTGCACTAACATCTACCCATTACCCATTTCAGAAACCCAAGGGTAGTTCCAGATTCTCTTAATGTTTGCCTCAAATCACACTTCAATACATTTATCAAATTCAAATTATTTTAATTGTCAAATATTTAACACATCACCTCCCCCCCCCACCCTGGGCCTTGTCTACACCTCTAAAATCTGGTCAATGTGTTCGTTGTATTTTGCCTAGATCACTTAGATACCTTCTGTGGGCATTACTGTGTCACTCAAACCCATCCCTCCCACTGCCTCCAGAGTGATGCAGTAGTGATAGAAATTACTACTGTTCACCAATATTTCAAGCTCTTATCCCCTTCTGCATACAGAAAAACTCGGACATCCTCAGACCTCTTACAGTTGAATAGGACCATGTGACTTGCGTGGGCAATTATTTCCTAAGTATTTCCATGTATTTCTATGTGTGAGTTTCCAGGCTCTATTACCCTACATTATTCATCAAAAAAGATGGCACAGCCCTGTCAGCCAGGGTTCCTGAGTGAATATTTAGGTCTGAGGCCCCCATTTCTTCCAGGCAAAGCTAGAAAGATTTGTGGGTTAATTTATTACCAGAGCTTAACAGCCTACAACGATGGATACAGCATCTAAAACAGAATATTGATCATGTCACCTCCCACATAAAATCCTCCAATAGTTTGCTGATTGTTCTTGAATTATTGCCCGAGAATCTTACATAGCAAAAGGACTTTCATAATTTGTCCTCTAATTATCTGTATCTCTTATGCTTAGAACCTTCACTTTGTGTACTAATATACTAAATGCTTATCTTTGTGTATGTGCCATACAATTCATGCCTTCACACTCTTGTCCCAACTGTATCTCAATCTTGAGTTCTTGTTCTCCTGTTATTTAATTGGATGACTCTACTCACACAGTAAGACTCGGCTCTGGTGTCAGCACCTGTAAGAATACCTTTTTGAACTTTCAAGCTGATTGTATACTTCTCCAGGGAATGTTTGATATTTATCTTTTTTATCCCCAGCATCTATCACACTGCCTTCTGCTTAACAGGCACCTCAATAGATGTTTCCCGAACTCTCTTCACAAAATAATCCAAGATAAATAATTGTAGGTGAAAGAATTAATCATTTTAATCAATATTGTTTTCTCCACATGACTAAATACATCATTTTTATTCAAAAATATATTGAACTGTTCATCTTTTTTAAATAAAATATAGTTAATAACATAAACTTCTTTCAGTGTATTTATCTTTTTGGTTTAACTATTCATTAAATATACATTTAGAAAGAAAAAATAATCTGTAAGGAACACACCAAGCATTGGGAAAATCAGTCTTTTAGTCTAAGCAGCCATAGCTATTTCCTGCAGTGAATTCTTTATTTGCTTCCCATTTCTTTTTTATGCTATACTCTACCTTCCAAACAGCAGCCAGTCATCCAGTTATTCTGTTTTTAAAAAAAAAAAAAATTTCATTTCTCTCCTCAGCTCAGTGGCTTCGAATCTTATCAGAAGCAAAATCCAATATCCTTATTATATCGCATCGTAACACACCTTATTTTAACCTCTGACCTCATCTCTTTCATCTTCCCCCTGCTTCCTCTGATCCATCAACATCTCTTCCTTGACCCCCCACAAACATACAAAGGTTTATATTTGCTCTTCCCTCTTCCTAAAACAATCTTAACCAAAATATCTGCATAATTCTCTACTTTATGCCTCTAGTCTCTGCTCAAATATTCACTCATCACCTCAATGTTCTCCTGCAAATATCTATAAAAGTATATCCTGTCATTCTTTATCTCCTATGGACTGTTTTGTTTTTCTTTAAAGATATTTTGTCACTTTATATGTGCCTATTTATTTTTTGTCTTTTCCCATTAGAATATAAGATTTTCCTACTAGAATATAGGTTTTTCTATGATAGGGGCTTTGTGTCTTTGTTTACTACTGTATCTCCAGGGCTTAGAGCAATTTTTTGCACACAGTAGGAACTGAATAAATACATATTAGCAGAGAGAATACATGAATTAATTAATATATAAAACTTTTTTATCAAAAGAGACTTCAACCTAATAGAAGAGAGAGGTACGTAATTATAGTAAAAATAACTTTTATAAGTATCTTATATGAATATAAGCAAAGTGCTGTGTTTCAAAAGAAAAATAACGAGTACATTCTAACTAATAGGTCTAATTTCCAGCTAACAACTGCAAGGATATAAAATGAGAATTCCTCTCGCTTAGTTTTTCTTTTTTTTTTTTTTATTATTTTATTTCTTGTAATCTGACAGTTCACTCTCATTTTGAATAATTTCCAGTTGTATTAAGAATGTGTTTTTTGATTATGTTATAAACAGTTTACTCTGTAAGCTGGACCTACTGTGCTCGTAAGTATCGGAATGGAAAACACAAACATTTTCTCTTTCAAATTTTCCATTATGCTGAATTGCAGTTAGTAGCCTCTAAATATATGATAATACATATAATCATGACATTGTAGACCTAAATATATCTTAAAATGGAAGAAAAGTTAGCACTAGGGAATTTTGACTCTGTGCCAAGCACCACAATAAGGACCTTATGTACATATACAAACAGTTGTTATTAATCCTCATGACGACCATGTATATTATATATGAATTCTTCCAGAAATATTGTGCTTCTCCCTTTGGGCTATCAGAACCACATGCAAGGCCGAGTGTAGTGGCTCACGCCTGTAATCCTAGCACTCTTGGAGGCCGAGGGAGGAGGATTGCTTGAGCTCAGGAATTCGAGACCAGCCTGAGCAAAAGTGAGATCCCGTCTCTACTAAAAATAGAAATAAATTAGCTAGACAACTAAAAATATATATAGAAAAAAAATAGAACCACATGCAAAGAAACAAGACATTTAAAGTAGTAAGTTTTATTTAGGTAAATCCTTGTGCTTGGCCACAGAAGTAGGTTTTATAGTGGTCCAGAGCCAAGGCAACTCTCAAACCTAATGCCAAAATGTACCTGCCCTGACCTCCCCTAGTAAGCTGATTGTTTCCCTCCAGTTTTCACCAGAGTTCCGAAAACCCACACATTCACTCTCTACATATCGAACTAACTCCAAACGTTATTGATATGAGGGCTATGAAACCAGGTGTCAAGTGGAGACAAAGAACTCTGGGCACTGGACTAAAGCAGACACCATATTCTTACCTGGAGTATAGTGCAGCCATCTACAGTCATGTGCCACATAACAACATTTCAGTCAACAATAGGATGCACATATGACAGCAAACCCATATGATAATACATATTTTTACTGTACCTTTTCTATACTTAACATTGTGTTATTGTATTCAGTACAGTAACATGCTATACAGGTTTGTGGCCCAGGAGCAACAGGCTATACCAAATAGCCTAGGTGTGTAGTAGGCTACACCATCTAGGTTTGTGTACGTATACTCGGTGATGTTCACACGACCATCAAAACATTAGGTTTTGGTGGTACTGTCTCAGCATGTATCCCTGTTGTTAGCAATGTGTGACTGTATTCCCTCACTTCCTTTATGAAGAATGTGTGCAGTTCCTCCTGCTGTTAACTTTGGTTTATCCTTCAACCTTTTTATTAGATATTTTTGGCTTAATATAGTCCTAACTTGTTTTGCTATTTATTTTTTCTAAATACTACATATTATTGATTCCACTATGCTCCAATCTGTAAAAAAATTGAGGCTTTGATGAGTTAAATAACTCTCTCAAGTAATCCAATTATTCAAGTGGCATATCTCTGACTCTTATGTCTGATTTCACATTATTTTACTCTGCCCAAGATTAGAGATGAAATCTAAACTACAGCTGATGTTTCTTGAATGCCAAATCAGTGAAAAGAGGTTCATACACCCACAAATGATTCACAACAAACTAACAAAGAATTTTGTGTACCTGGCCTACACTGTGTCAATTCCACAAGGTTCTAAGCTGTTAGTATTCATGACTAAAAATAAATCAGATGAATAAATTTAGTTTCTTTTCCGATATCATAAAATGACTACATTTTTAATTATTAGTATGTCAGCTTATAAATCTGGCTTTAACAATCAATCACAAATGTCTGTATATGTTGAAATATGGAGGATATTTTTAACATAAAATAAGATAATGAAAATTTGACATTGTTATTTTGTCCATGTGTTTTTCCTTGATCATATTTGAAGAATATTGGGTTTCAGAGGAGACTATGACAAAGACTTTTTATTGAAGTGATCTACTTACAATCACCTCAATATCTAATTTATTGCCCAGCTATATTGATATTTCAAAGTATCACATAAAACATCCTTTCAACTGGTCTTCCATCACCCTGAATCAAGTCCTTATTACCTTATGTGCAGGTTCTTGGGCTCGGACTTATTGCAGAAATCAAGCAGTGCTAGGGTTCCCAAGCACAGTCCAAAGAATGATAGATTTTCTTAATATATTTCACACCAGAAAACATGACTATTTTCTAGTATATGTAATTATGACCAATAATACAGCTTATCTAAATCATTACTTAATTCATAAAATTCCAACATTATCTATTTTAATGTATATCAATATATCAACTGTAATCATACAAGAGCTATAAACAGTTTCTCAAAATAAAAAAGTACTCACTTAAAAGATTTGGAATAACTAACAAAGATAATGACAGTTTCAAAGTGAGATTTTTTTCCATTTCCCCATTCCAATTCCTAAATTGATAATAATCCAAAAGCTTAACAACCATGTAATGAATAAATAAATTGCAGCATACTTGTATAATGGAATACTATTCAGCAAGGAGAATAAACTCCATGTACAACATAGATAAATATCACAAACATAATGCTGAGTAAAACATGCAAGACACAGAAGAATAATTTTGCAAGATTCCAACTTTCTGGAAGTTTGGATAGTGGTTACCTTGATGGAAGGAGGAAGGACTAGGAGACGGCACAAAGAGAGCTTCTTGAGTGGCGATACTGTTCTAGCCCTAGTTATGGGCACTAGTTATCCAGGTGTGTGCACTTTGACAAGTTAGAGTCTTGCAAATTTAGGTGTTTTACATTTAAATTAAAAGATTATTGAAGATGGCAGACTAGAAGCAGCCCACACATGCTGCTCTCAAGGAGAGGAACTAAAGTTGCAGGTATATGCCCACCTACATATGGGCCTTCTTGGAAAGAGCATTGTGAATCATCAGAGAACTGATGGGGGACACTCAGAGTGAGGGAGAGGGTGATGGAGTGATCCACTTGGCAGGATCGGAAGGTACCTGGGAGAGGCATCCACACCGTGGCTCAAGCTGTGAGGGTGCCCCACTACCACCACAGACCTCTGGACTGATCAGGCAGCTGCTTAGAGTCTGTACAGTGACACTGCACCAGAAAGTAGGCACAGCAGGGACCAATGGCTTCTGTTCCCAAGTTACTGCAACTAATGCCATTTGGAGCACCTGATCTACACAAGGCTTGGTTTTGCTGCAGCCACCTCTGCATCACCCTGGCCAGGCCGGAGAGGGAGCAAGGACAGCAGACACTCAGGCACCACATGACTGGGAGCTGAGCACCCCCTCCGCCACAGAGGATTTGAGCAGAGCGGGCACCACCAATGCCACCTGAAAAGCCCTGTGGCAGATGCCTCAGCAACACCTGGGCAGGGAGGGAGCCCCAGCAACCTGGAAGCCCAATCCTCTGGCTAAACCCAAAGAGTACCCATGCTGCCATCTACCCCAGGGCCCCATACATGTGGCTCCCACCCTGCCACCAGGCTCTGCAGCTTGTCCCCCTGCAGCTCCTGTGCTGCCTCTGGCCCCACAGACCTGACCCTACAGCTCCCACACACCACTTGCTGGGAACTGACCTCATGGTCTAACACTAGGGACTGCAGGTCATGAGACGCCATCACACCTGGACCTGGGTAGAGCAAGCACCCACAGCCCACACACATGACCACTGCCTAACTAGCCTGGTCCAGATGCCACTGCCAATGCCATGGGGAGACCTGGGCAGAGCAATCTTCCAAAACACCAGCCTCCAAGGAGAGGTACTCACCCAACCCCTCACCTGAGCTTCCAACATGAGTCTGTAGAGCAACTCACCACAAAAAGATCATCCAGCACTGACTTGGAATAGGACAACACAGAACAGCTGCATCACAGGCTCTCAGTGCATTGACCCCTCTCTTGCCAGGTCAGTCTTCTGGAGTAGCTCACAAAAGGGCCATCTAGGGACCTCTCCTTCTCACTGAGTAGGTGAGTTCCCAGTAAAGGAAAGCAGCTGCACCACAACCTATGGTGGTGCTCACCTGCCCTGAGCTGAGCTAAAAGGTTTCAGATGAGAAAAAACAAGTAAAACAACTCTGGCAACATGAAAAAAACAAACTAGTTCAACACCCCCAAAATATCACAATAGGTCTATAGCAACCCCAACCAAAGGAAATGTCAAAGTGGCAGAAATGGAATTTATAACATGGATGGCAAATAAGATGAGTGAGATTGAAGAGAAAGTTGAAAACCAACCCAAAGAAGCCAAAATAATTTCTCAGGGCTTCACTAAAAAAAAATGAAAATATCACTAAAGAGCTGGACAACATAAGAAAGAATATAACAGAACTAAAAAATGAAAGAGTTATTTAGGGAATTTCAAAATACAGAAGAAAACTTAAACAACAGGCTAGACCTAGCAGAAGAAAGAATCTCAGAGCTTGAAGACAAGGCTTTTTTAAAAAGTGTCTTCAGTATTTTATTTTATTTTATTTTTATTTCAGCAGATTACAGGGGTGCAAATGTTTAGGTTACACGTATTGCCTTTGCCCCACCTAAATCAGAGCTTCAAGAATGTCCATCCCCCAGAGGGTATGCACTGCACCCAGTAGGTGCATATGTCCCCATCCCCTTCTGCCCCCATCCCATCTGTTCAACAGCCCATGAACGTTACTACTATATGTGCACTTAAGTGTTGGTCAATTAAGTCAGTTAACACCAATTTGATGGTGAGTACATGCGGTGCTTATTTTTCCATTCTTGTGATACTTCACTTAGTAGAATGGGCTCCAGCTCTATCCAGGATAATACAAGAGGTGTTAGGTCACCATTGTTTTTGGTGGCTGAGTAGAACTCCATGCCATACATATACCACATTTTATTAATCCACTCATGTATTGATGGGCACTTGGGTTGTTTCCACATCTTTGCAATTCTGAATTGTGCTGCTATAAACATTCGGGTACCGATGTCTTTTTTATAGAATGTCTTTTGTCCCTTTGGGCAGATGCCCAGTAATGGGATTGCTGGATCAAATAGTTCTACTTTTAGTTCTTTTAGCATTTTCATATTATTTCCACAGAGGATGCACTAGTTTGCAGTCCCACCAGCAGTGTTTGAGTGTTCCTATCTCTCTACATCCATGCCAACATTTATTATTATGGGAGTTCTTGATAAAGGCCATTTTCACTGGAGTTAAGTGATATCTCATTGTGGTTTTGATTTACATTTCCCTGACAATTAGAGATGTTGAAATTAAAAAGCTTCTGCATAGCCAAGGAAACTCTCACAAGAGCAAACAGACAACCTACAGAATGGGGAAAAATATTCGCGTGCTACACATCTAATTAAGGGCTGATAACTAGAATCTATATAGAACCCAGGAAAATCACCAAGAAAAAAATCAAACAACCCTATCAAAAAGTGGGCAAAGGACATGAACAAAAACTTTTCAGAGCTTAGAGACATAGACCAAAGGAACAAAATAGAAAATGCAGAAATAAAACCATTTACCTAAAACCAACTGATCTGAGACAAAGCATACAACAATATAGGCTGGGGAAATTAAGCCCTATTCAATAAATGGTACTGGGAAAACTGGATAGCCACATGCAGAAGAATGAAATAGGACCCTTATCTGCCATCATATACAAAAATTAATTCAAGATGTATTAAAGACTTAAATGTAAGGCATGAAACCATAAAACTTTCTAGTAGAAAATATAGGAATAACCCTCTACACATTGACCTAGACAAAGAATTTATGACTAAGACCCCAAAGGCACAGATAATAACAAAAATAAATAAATTGGACTTAATTAAATTAAAAAGCTTCTGCACAACAAAGCTAATAATCAGCAGAGTAAATAGACAATCTACAGAACAGGAGAAAATATTTGCAAACTGTAAATCTCATAAAAGGCTAGTATCCATAACCTAGAAAGAACTCAAACAAATCAGCAAGAAAAAAACAACCCCATCATAAAGAAGATAAAAGACATAAAAGAAGTTTTTCAAAAGAAAATAGACAAATGGCCAATAAATATTAATATATGAAAAAAATGTTCAACATCACTAATCATCAGGGAAATGTAAATTAAAACCACAATGAAATACCACCTTACCACTGTCAAAACAGCCATTATTAAAAAGCCAAAAAACAATAGCTGTTTATGTGGATACAGAGAGAAAGGAAAACTTATACACTGTTGGTGGTACTGAAAATTAGTACAACACTATGAAAAACAGTATGAAAACCCCTCAAAGAAATAAATGTAAACTCATCATTTGTGTTTGTATGTTTGTTACCTGTTAAGTTTTTACTATATGTCAAATATTAATATATTACATACCATACACTAAGGTACTCATTTAATCTACATCACAATCTTACCAATATTAACCCTCCATTTTATTCTTTTTTTTTATTTCAGACTATTACAGGGGTACAAATGCTTTGATCACATAAATTGCCTTTGCCCCACCTGCATCTGATCCAGCATTCCCACTGCTGGGTATCTATCAAAAGGAAAAGAAATCATTTTATCAAAAAGACACCTGTACTTGAATGTTTATCACAGCACCATTAACAACTGAAAAGATGTAGAATTAACCTAAGTGCCCATCAATTGATGAGTAGATAAAATGTGGTGTATTAATAAATACATACATACACACACACACACTCACACACCAAGGAGTAGTGCTTAGCTATAAAAAGGAATGAAATAATGTCATTTACACCAATGTGTATAGAACTGGAGACCATCATCCTAAGTCAAGTATCTCAGGAATGGAAAAACAAACACCACATGTTCTCACGAATAAGTGGGAGCTAAACGATGGGCATACGTGGGCACAAAGAGATGTAAAGGACATTGGAAACCAAGAAGGGGGCGGGATAAGTGGTGAAAACTTACCTATTGGGTACAATGCACACTATTCTGGTATGCACACTAAAAGCCTTGACTCACACATTATACAAGGTGTCAGTGTAATAAAAACATTTATACCCCCTTAATATTTTGGGGAAAAAAAAGATTACTGACTCTCCTAAACTTAAAGTACCTCTTTGATCATGTTTTTTTAACATAAGAAGATTAATTAATTAACCATATAAATCAATATATGTTTGAGCGTGAATGAGGATGGATGAATAATTACACTGGTGCTATCCTAGGCAAACCAGGACATATAGTTACCCTATTTAATATCTTGAATGGTTCTTCCTTTTATTTAGTCCTGCCATAATTATTTATGAACACACTTATCAAACTTTTCCCTCACTCATTTAAGCTTTTTGAGACCTGATGTGAGGTCATAACTTCTCTAATGCCCTTAAATGGCTATAAGAATAAAATTGATAGTATCAAATGTTTACATTTAAAATAGGAACCTTTGCTCCATGAATGTTAAAGTAATCTTTGACACCTGAGAATGTTCAAAACCTTGTCATCAAAAAAACATTGATTGAGATTACTAAGACTAGTGATAATAAAGCAAAGAGCAAGGTTAAGGCAGAAAGCAGGAAGACATGATAAAGCCCATAGAGAAAGGGAGGCTCATAGCAGAAGGAAAAGGGTGGCTCCGTTGTCAGATAATAAAGGTGTCTATAAATTAAAATAAAAAACTTTTCTTTGAATAATATTTTTAATTGTTTTTGTTTTGTTGTTTATATGTTTATATTATGTTTGAAGTCCATTAATTCTTATGATCTTGTTTGATTTCG
>CAUYRT010053439.1:0-42588 GCA_963574885.1 Lepilemur ruficaudatus
GTGGTGCATGCCTGTAGTCCCAGCTACTTGGGAGGCTGAGACAGAAGGATCACTTGAGCCCGGGAGTTTGAGGTTGCTATGAGCTAGGCTGACACCACGGCACTCTAGCCTGGGCAACAGAGTGAGACTCTGTCTCAAAAAAAAAAAAAAATCAATTATAGACCTAAATGTAAAATCTAAAACTATATAATAATATTTTATTTTATATAAATAAAATATATAAATATTTATTATTTATATAAATATATTTATTTTATATTTATATAAAATAAAATATTATATTAATAAAATATAATATTTTATTATATATAAAATACATTTTTATATAAAATAACACACTTTTATATAAAAAATATAAAAGAAAAATCTCTGATCTGGGGATAGGCAAAGATTCCTTAGAGGCCCTGACTTTCACTACTGAACAGTTTTTCCTTTTCTGTTCTTCTTTAGTGCTTTACACATGATATTCATCAAATTATCTTGCATGTTTATGTTTCTGTCCTCCATGGAGCATTCCTGGAGTAGAGATCATATCTTAATCCTTTTAATGTTCTCAAAGTCCAATAAATGTTAATTATATGATGTGTCCAAATGCCAAACTTAATCAGGAAGAAAATCTTTCCTAGGAACCCCCCTAGAATATTTCCCACATGTCTCATTTGCCAGAACCCAGACATAGGGTTACCCCCAAGCAAATCACTAGCAAAGGTTAATTGAATTACCATGATTTACTTGGACAAATGTGTTTTACTCTTTGGGTGTGGGCTTACCTGCCCCAAGGAGGTATGACTGAGTAGCCTACATTCAGAGCCTGCCACAAAGAGCCCGACAGAAGTGTGGTGATGGGGAAGTTGGTGACAAATATTTGAAGTGGCATTTGAAGTGAATGAAGTGGCTGCTTCATTTTCCACTGTGAAGGTATAACTGACAAGTAATCTTACCTTATGTTTATATTTTAGGAAGAAAAGCTGTAAGATATCAGTTTATTCAAAAATAAGAAGAGGCTGGGCATGGTGGCTCACAAGTATAATTCCAGCACTTTAGGAGGCTGAGGCAGCAGGATTGCTTGAGGATAGGAGTTCAAGACCATCCTGGGCAACATAGTGAGACCCCATATCTTTAAAAAAAAAACCCTTTTTTTAAGTACATAAAAGAAAAACACAGCCCTGTTACAGTAGGAAGAGTGAAAGCATACATCTTAAATAGCAATACTTTGCACTGAGCTTTTTATGGCTTTTTAGACAATGCATCTATAGAAAAAAGCTTGGTAAGCTTTACCACTGAATGATTTCTATCAATTTGTACAATTTTGAATATTCATTATTCTCTCAACAGTCATTGTTTTAGAACTTATTATATAAACATTCTTTCTAAACATTAAAACTAACTCAAGCATAAGTATCTTTACTGTAAATGTTAGAAGCAGAAAAAAAAAATCTAACCAGGGTTGTGGGTACTAGGAGTTTGTATTTTCTCTGTAAATATAGGAGGTTAGAGTAAATAGAGTGCAAGAGAGAAATGTGTAAATGTTGAGAGTTGTTTCTAGCCTAACAAATCTGGCCAGCCAGCATTTTGCTGAGAAAAATTAGCTTCCTTTCTTAAAGGGGAAATTCATATCTCTGATTTTATGTGTTTTTCTTGGTTTGTTGGTTTGTTTTGTACTGCTAAAGATGGTCTTATACTTTTCTTCCACACTCTGAATCTCAGGCACTACCTTGACCACTTCAGGATATGGAAGCACTGGAAGCAACCTCTCAGTACAAGAAAGGACAGTCCTCAGTCTGGGAACAAGAAATCAGTCGAAGAGGAGAATCTGGAGCTCCATTTTAAGCCCCTCCCCGCAGCCCTACAGTGATGTACACCTTTAGAGACCTGAGAAACACTGTGAGTAATTCATACTTGGTTGCTCTTCCTCCAGTCCATATGTCAAAGAAAAATCTCTTAGCTCCAAGACTGAACTCTCCAGCTACCTAGTTTCCCTCAGACCAGTCTAGAAACTTCCAGATGGGTCAAAACTGCCATCAGATGCACCCCAGCTGATCCGTGAGGTTTGACTGATCTCAGCAGTGTCAGTAACCGGAAGTGCGGACCTCACAACAGGCTCTGCACGCAGCCCCATTCCTAGGGTCCTGTACCCTTGGGAACCAAAGAGTCAGCAGTAGGTGGGGTTTGTAGCTTCTGTTGTCTCCATGGAGTTGGAAGAAGACACAACCTCAAGAAGGGACACCAGGAGAACCTTTCCAGCCTAGTGGCCATGAAGTCAGGGCAGTGCTATCTGAGGATGGAGATTGGAGGATGAAGGTGGTATTTCTGAGTACCATGCCCCTCCATGGGCCCCAGTGCCATGAGATACCTGGAGCTGCAAGACTTCAGGGGTGGACTATGTGCTGGACTCTTCTCCAGAGCAGCAGAGTCTGAGGCCAGAGCTCATCAGTTACCAGTTCTGTACACCAATTACCCAGCATAAGGCAAAAGTAGACAGACTGTATCATTTTCTCCAAGTGCTTAGAGAGCATCATTGCAGCTGTTTTGTCCCCCAAAGCTCTGAGGCTTGAGGATATAGTACTGTAAGATCTTGGGTGCAGGAGGGAAGAAGGGCTGGCTTATGAATCTGGAAGGCTCTGGGCAAGTGTAGCTGTTTGTAATTGTTATCTACAGTGAGGAAATAACAGCTATCCTAAATTTCCTACGTACTCAAAGGCTCATAAAGATAATTGTAACTTGGGCTCAAGGACACTTGGACTCTGAACTCGGTTTTTTTTGTTGTTGTTGTTTTTGAGACAGAGTCTCACTCTTTTGCCTGGGCTAGACTGCCCTGGCGTCAGCCTAGCTCACAGCAACCACAAACTCCCGGCTCAAGCGATCCTTCTGTCTCAGCCTCCCGAGTAGCTGGGACTACAGGTATGTGACACCATGCCCGGCTAATTTTTTTCTATATATTTTCAGTTGTCCAGCTAATTTCTTTCTATTTTTAGTAAAGGTGGAGTCTTCGCTCTTGCTCAGGCTGGTCTCGAACTCCTGAGCTCAAAAGATCCTCCCACCTCGGCCTCCCAGAGTGCTAGGATTATAGATGTGAGCCACCACACCAGGCCTTGAACTCCAGTTTTTAACCTGCTCTTGGCCCCAAACACAACTCTCCTGCTGAGACTGCCTCTTCCTTTTCTCTGTTTTAATGCCTTTCCAGATGTATAACTCAGCCACCGCTGCTGTCAGCTAAATGCAAATGCTTCTTGTAGACTTCTGGCTTCCTCATTGCATGGGGAGCTGAGGGAGAAAATCAGACTAATCCTCAGTGGAATTCTGAGGGTTTGCCTACCAGCCCAAGGGAAATACATGAGGTGGGGGTTTGTCTTTGCTCCTATAATCTCTCTTTTGTGCTCTCCTCTTCTTCCTCTTCCCCCTGTAAAAGAGTTGCAATGGGTATGGGTGTGGGTCTTCTTGGTGGACAGTAAGGAGGACACAAGAGCAACTTGGCATCGTAAATCATTTGGGGCCAACAGTTCTTGCTTTCTCCTCTTATTCACCAACTTGTGGAAATTGTAAAATAGCCTCCAAGAGCAGAAAAACTGACTCTGTAAGTGAATGCTTGATTCCTTCTGCCTTATACATAGACCAACTATTTTTGAAATAAAGTAGTATTTGCTACTTTTGTCTACTGCTTCTGGAGTGGGACACTCACTTCTGGTTTAACAAGTTAAGTGCAGGGAAGGGTGGGACGAGACTCTTGGGATATAAGTAAAAGAATTCCAGGAGCACCCTAGTCTGGGGGCAGGGTGACAGAGCAACCAGTGGACACTCCAAACATCATCCCACCACACAGAGACACAAAAGATAGACGGTTTTTTGTTTTTGTTTTTAGTTAAAAGAGAATATTGTGCTAATACACTTAAAAATATTCATCTAATGGATAATTTTATGGGAAATATAAATTTAGAATCTAAATCCAGAAGAGGAAGAATACATTGGGTGTATTTGAAAATGGGTCAAAGTTCTATCTCCAGAAAGGAATGAGACTTATATTGTGTGACAGTGCAAAGCACTAGTCAAGGAGAGCACTAGGACAGAACACGAAGCCCAGAAATGTGCCTGTGTGTATGTGTGTAAATGACATCTAAAAGATGACATTTTAGATAAGTGCTGAAAGGTTGAATTATTCAGTAAATCATGTGGTACAGTTGGTTAATTCTTAGAAAACAAACTTAGAGTTTTATCTTATAAAATATAACTAAATAAATGTCTACTGGCTTAAATATCCAAATGAAGAAACAAAATCATATTTTGGTTCTCAGCAATGGTAGAATAGCTTATGTCAAATTAACCTTCCTGATTATTATAATTATAAATTCTAGATACAATTTAATACAGCTGTTTGAAGACATTGGAAAGAGACAAAAATTGAGCAGAAATGAAGGGGAACTCAAACCTTGAAAGAAGTGCATCGTGCTGGGTGAGATCCACATTTCCTTGGTGTTTCCTTTGAAAACACTTGCCAGTTTAGTGGTGCATAATGGATAGAGCTTGAGCAGAAAGCAACAGTTTTACTGGACTAAGAAGTCAGCAGTCAGAAGGAAGCGTGCCTGAAACTGTAGGAGACTCAATGGGAAGAAGTTGGGGAGCAGAACTGGAAAGAGAAAGGCATCAGCAGGATCTAAACCCCGAGAAGTTTGGAGACCAGCGATAAGGGTAGGTGGAGCGGTTAAATTTCCCTTCCCTTGCATCTCGGAATGCTGTTGGGCTCCTGAGCTGCTGGAGAGACCTGCTAACACCAGCCCAGAGACGGCTGCCATCAGTGAGCAGTGAGCCTCTTGCAGACAGGGCACCAGGCTCCCAACTCCCTCAGGGCACTTCCTGTCCCACAGACATGAGCCCATCGGCAGGCACCATATTGCTTCATTCTCCCCTTCCCCTCCCCTACCCATGAGTGCCCAAGAGACAATTTAGCCACCACCCGGAGGCATCCACAGGGAATGGGACCTTACCTTTTGGGGTCCTGCAGTGGACCAAGGGGTACTCGGACTATGAGCTGCCTACCCACCAGCCCTCCCATGCGCTGCTTGCCTGGTGACTCCAGCAGAGCAGGGCAGATCCCGAGGCAGAGAGACATTAATCCAGCTTGGGCATGCTGTGGGTGACTTGAGGCCAGCACTCTTCTCCTTGGCAGTGTCAGGGATTGACCTTTAGGACCCTGGGGACAGCCCTGAGGGCCAGATCCTGTACACCCAGGTCTCGATCACATTCCCCGGGGGGGGGGGGGGCACAGAAGGAATATTCGTGAACTAGTCTACTGAGGTGTGTGTGCCTTCAGGGGCAGATCACAGTGGGTCCTGAAGGCACACACACAGACTGAGGTGCCCTGAGGAAGAGGGAATTCTGTCAGCTGACTATCTTTGGACTCAGCTACAGCATCAACTCTTCCCTGGGTCTGCAGCCTGCTGGCCTATCCAGTAGATATTGGACTTGTCAGCTGCCACAACCCCGTGAGCCAATCCTTTAAATAAATCTCTCTGTCTTTCTGTGTCTCTCTGTTTCTGTCTCTGTTTGTCTCTCTCTATATATACACACATATGCACATGCACAAACAGATATATATACAGACAGGCCCCAACTTACAATGGTTCTACTTACAATTTTTTGACTTTACAATGGTGCAAGAGCGATACACATTCAGTAGAAACTGTACTTCAGGTACCCATACAACCGTTCTGTTTTTTACTAGCAGTGTAGTACTCAATACATTACATGACATATTCAGCACTTTATCATAAAATTGGCTTTGTATTAGATGATTTTTGTCCAACTGTAAGCTAATGTACATGTTCTGAGCATGTTAAAGGTAGGCTAAGCTAAGGTATGATGTTTGGTAGGTTAGGTGTATTAATTGCATTTTTGACTTATGACATTTTCAACTTACAGTGGGTTTATGGGGATGTAACCCCATTGTAAGTTGAGGAGTATCTGTATGTAGATGTGCATGTCTCTGTGTGTAGACATTAATATGTGTGTGTATTTTAACTTGATTCTGTTTGTAGAACTCTGACTAATACACAATGTATTTCTTGGTTTCCCACCTATTGTCCTTTTAACTTTGTTAGTAGGTTTATCTCTGTGTTGTGATAATTTGACTTTTGTCCTTTGAATGTAATCCCTGAGGGAAGATCCTGCAGATTACTTTCCTGCAAAAGAAAGTCAGCTCTGGATTCCTGAGTTAAGCCACGGCTGAGGTTAGCTCCGAGGGTAAGCCTGAACCCTGAGGGGGGTGCAGAATCGTGACTCTGAAAGAAGCCATAGTTTCTGGAGGATATGAGACACACTCAGTGGATAGGACTGCTATGGTCTGCTCGTGTCCCCCAAAATTCATGTGTTGGAAACTTAATCCCTCATGCAGCAGTGTTGAGTGGTGGGACCTAATGGGAGATGTCTAGGTCATGAGGGCTCCAATCCACAGAATGGATTAATGCCACTATAAAAAGCGCTTTGGAAGAGGGTTTGCCCCCTTCTGCCTTCTGCCATGTGAGGATACAGCGTTCTTCCTCGCCAGAGGAGGCAGAAACAAGGTGTCACCTTGGAACCAGAGGCTGAACCTGCCAGTGCCTTGATTTTGGCCTTCCAAGGCTCCAGAACTGAGAAATAAATTTCAGTTCTTTATAAATTACCCAGTCAATGGTATTCTGTCATAGCAGCACAAAACGGGCTGGGACCCAAGGGCTGGACCAGATGTTGGTATTGACACTCTCATAACTGTTATGGGACAGGTTTAACACTGAGTGCCTTGAATAACTTTGAAGGGATGTGCATAAGTTTAAAAAGGGGTACATTATCAATATAAGCAGATGACTAAACTAAAAAAGGCTTAGTCTGCCTTTTTCCTTCATTTTCTTATCCGTGGGGACCCGGAGAAGCAAAGTCCTCCTGCCATTTGGCTCATGACTTTCCATGACAATTTCTAAGATGATTAGCTTCTTTCTAACTGGTTTTCTGTAGAGAATTTCTATGAGCAAAAATTCTCATGTCTTCCAGCTAGAGTGTAATACCAAAATAAGAAATATTCTTTTTCTCACTTTTTCCTTACGTTTTCTTGAGTACTTCTGCAAGCTCCTTTAGTTACGTGGCACAAAAATATTTCTGAAAATGTGGCAACCTAGTGAATCTTGTCCTTATATATATAGAGTATATATATAAAAATAGAGAAATGTGAACTAAAGAGAGGAGTGGACAATTCACAGAAGAGGAAACTGAAACAGTAAATAAAAATATAAAAGATGCTCAAACTGCTAGTAATTATGGAAAATAAAATTAAAATTAATTTATGTATCTTTTCCCACTAATCAGAATGACAAAAATTTAAAATGTTGCTATTATAAATGTTGGCAAAACATAGCAATTATGGGTCACAAATTAATACAGTATTTTTGGAAAACAATTTGACATCAATTAAAATTTTAAACATTTCTACCATTTAATCCTCAGCAGGAACCATCCATTCCACAGTTTCTATTTGCTTGCTTGTCCAAATCAGGACATTTCTTCAAGGACTGCTATCTCTCCTCTCTCAATTAATTTCTGTGACATACCTCCAGCCCATGGAACTTGAAAACACTCTTCCTCACCAGTTCCCACCCTGGCCTAGGGCCTTGGAAAGCACAAGACTTTCTCTCACCTTCCCTTAACCCACATGCAAAGCGCCTTTTGTCTGCATGACTGTCATGTCCTAATAGCTTGGGAAACTTCTCCTGATGTTTGCTGCTCGGAAGTAAAGCCCACATCCACTCTACTCTCAGGTTCTAAACTTTAAGGGGAGTTTTATCAGGCCATTAGTTACCCCAGCTCTAGACAAGGCAGGGGCAGGGGATTTATGCCACTATGACTCTGTATCTTCACTCCAAATTCTTGTCTCTCATCAGCTTAGAGGAATTTTCTATTGGCTTGCATTTCTTTTTTTCTGGTTTTCTTTTTTTTTTCGGTCCAAGGCTTGTACCATGCCTCTTGAACCTAGAGGCTAAAAATGTAATGCTTTATTCACTGAACTATCCCAACCACTCTCACAGAGTGCCATGGTTTTAAAATGTTTGTAATTTTTATTTATTTATTTTTATATCAGCATATTATAGGGGTACATATGTTAAGGGTATATATTGCCTTTACCCCTCCTAAGTCAGAGCTACAAGTGTGTCCATCCCCCAGACGGTGCATACTGCACCCATTAGGTGTGAATACACCCACCCACCCCCCACCTGCCTACTCAGCCACAAAAAACAGTGGTGATCTCGCACCTCTTATATTATCCTGGATAGAGCTGGAGCCCATTCTACTAAGTGAAGTATCACAAGAATGGAAAAACATGCACCACATGTAAAAATATGTTTATAATTTCATTAACACACTTCCCTTCAAGTGGTAGAACCAAATTCCTATCCCTTTGAATGTGGGCTGGACCGAATATCCTTGCTTCTAATGACTAGAATAAAGTGGAAATGACATTGTACAACTTAGGAGATGTTGTAGTCTGTTTTGTTTTACTATAATAGAATACCTGAGACTGTGTAATTTATAAAGAACAGAAATTTATTTCTGACTGTTCTGGAGGCTGGGAAGATCAAGATACCAGCAGGTTTGGTGTCTGGTAAGGGCCATTCCCTGCTTCCAAGATGGCACCTTGAAAGCTGCACCCTCTGGAGAGGAGGAATGCTATTCCTCATATGGCAGAAAAGTGGAAGAGAGAGAGCCCCACTTCCACAAGTCATTTTAATAGCAGCATTAATTCATTCATGAGGGTGGGGCCTTTATGACCCAAACACCTCCCCAAAGGCTCCATCTACCAACACTGTTGCCTTGGGAATTAAGTATCCAACACATGAATTTGAGGGGACATATTCATATCATAGGAGGAGAGTAAGTCGTAAAAGGTACTGCAACTTCGACTCTTTTTTGGGTCATTCATGCTGGGGCAAGCCAGCCTCTATAACAGGAGGTCACTCAAGCAGCCTGTGGTGAGGCCCATGTGATAAGGAACTGAGGCCTACTGCCAACAGCCACATGAGTGAGTCATCTGGGAACCAGGTACTCCAACTTGCCTCAGCCTTGCCTGAAATCTTGATTATAACAATGTGAGTGACCCACATAAGCTAACCCACAGAAACTGTGAACTAATAAATATTTGTTGTTTTAAGCCCCCAAGATTTGGCATAATTTATTACACAGGAACAGACAAATAATACACTGAGGGAATTGGCAACATCTTGTCTCATGGCCAGAATGGGGGTAGACAAAGAGAGAAGAAAAGGACACCTAGATTAATCTTTGTTATGGACTGAATTTTGTCTCCACAAACTTGATATGTTGAAGTCCTAATCCCTAGTACCTCAGAATGTTACTGAATTTGGAGATAAAGTTTTTAAAGAGATAATTAAGATTAAATGAGGCCATTGGGGGTAGGCCCTGGTCCAAAATGGCTGGAGTCTTTATATGAAGAGATTAGGATACAGACATGAACAGAGGAAAGACCATGGGAAGATACAGGAGAAGATGGCTATCTATAAGCAAAGGAGAGAGATCCTGAGAGTGAAACAAAACCTGCTGACACCTTGGAATTGGACTTCTAGCCTTCAGAACAGTGAGGAAATAAATTTCTACTGTTTAAGCCACCCAGTCTGTGGTATTTGTTATGGTGGCCCTAGAAAACTAATATATTTCAAATTGGTAATTATATCATGTTTTCCCATTAGCAAAGATTTGCCTTCCAGTGCAATGAACACACTCTCATATAGAAGTTCCAAACTTTGAATTTGAAGATAGTTCCAGAAGAAGATTAGAAAGAGCGTGGTGCTTAAAAAAAAAAGGTTTAAAGAAATAATAGCTAAAAACTTCAGAAATTTGACCAAAGATATAAACCTATAGATTCAAGAAAGTAAGAAAACCCTCAATAGAAAAATAAACAAACAAACAAAAGACAACAAAGAAAGCTACACCCAGGCACATCATAAGCCAACTGCTGTAAACTAAAGGCAAAGAAAAAATCTTGAAATCAGCCAGAAGAAAATAACATATTACCTAGAGGGGACAATTCAAGTCAGAAAATGTGGAGCCAAAAGGAAATGATACAGCATTTTTAAAGTGCTGAAGGAAAAAACCTATCAACCCAGAATTCTATATTCAGTAAAAATATCCTTCAGGAATGAAGATAAAATAAAGTCATTCTCAGATGAAGGAAAAGTAAGAGAATGCAGAGCAAGCAGCAGATCAACTCTGAAAGAACTGCTAAAGGATGTCCTTCAGGCTGAAGAGAAATGATACAAGAAGGAGACTTGGAACATCAGGAATGAAGTAAAGGCAAGAGAAGTGACTAATGCTGGGTAAATATCATAGACCATTTTTCTCTTAGGTTCTTGAAAAATATGTTGGATTGTTGAAAGCATAAGTCATAACAATGGTGGGATTTCAATGTATGTACAAATGATAAATGACAACTATAGCATAAAGTAGGGAGGGTAAGGGGTCCTATGAAGTGGTAAGTTTTCTGTATTCCAATTAAGGTGGTAAAATAATGATTCTAAGTGACAGTGAAAAATTAAGTATTTTTTAATCCTTAGAGAAACCACAAAAAAAACAATAAAAAGAGATAAATCAAAATCATAATTGCTGATTTAAAATGTAACATTTTAAAAATATTCAGACAACTCAAAAGAAGGCAAGAAAGCAAAACAGGAGCAAAACACAGAGGGAACACACAAAAACAAATTTATAAGTGGTATACCTAACTCCAAATATGTCAGTATTGTAATTATATTAAAAAGAAAGAGCTACATCAACATGCACTAATGTAGAAAAATCTCTATGACATATTGTTATGTAAAAAGCAAGTTATAGAACAAAAGACCCATTTAATACCAGTTAAGCTTTTAATTTATTTTTACATGTTCATGTATGCTTGATTTCCAGCTCAATGTAAATGTATTAGGAAAGATCTGGAAGTATACTCAAAATTAAAATAGTTCCTGAAATGTCACTGGAATTAGACAGAAGAAACAGTGTCAAGAGGAACTTTTTTCTCTATGATTTTAATTTTTATGACAAGAATGTATTTATGTATTACTTTGTCATTAAAAATAAATGAAGTCAAATTACTTTCAAAAGAACATATTGTTCACAGTGTGCTGATGATACTACCATCTGGGAATTAGACATTTTTAGATCCCCTGACTTGAGAGTGTACCTAATTGTTTTCAGCAGAATTTGTCAGATGAATTTAGTGTTTTAATCTGTACCATTTATCTTCTACTCCCATTTTTCCTCCCCTTTCCAAATTTAATAGCCCAAAGTCCATAGATTACATTAGGATGGTTCTTGGTGAAGTGTATTCTATGGATTTCCTAAATGTATAACAATGCGTATTTATCATTAAATTACTGGCAAACCTCACTTTGTTGCTCTTCCCTTCGTTGCACTTTGCAGATACTGTGTTTTTTACAAATTGGAGGCTTGTGTCTACCCTGTGTCTAGCAAATTTATCGGCACCATTTTTCCAATGGTATATGCTTACTTTGTGTCTCTGTGTCACATTTTGGTGATTCTCACAATATTTCAAAATTTTTTCATTATTATTGTATCTGTTACAGTGAACTGTGATCAGTGATCTTTATGTTACTGTTGTAATTGTTTTGAGGTACCACAAACCACACTCATAAAAGACAGCAAACTTAATCAATAAATGTTGTGTGTGTTCTGCTGTTCCACTGATCGACCATTCTTCTCCTGTCTCTCTCCTTCCCCTCAGACCTCCCTATTCCCTGAGACCCAATGATATTGAAATTAGGTCAATTAATAACCCTGCAATGGTCTCTAAGTGTTCAAGTGAAACATTTGAAGAGTTGAAAGAAAGAGTTGCATATCTCTCACTTGAAATCAAAAGCTAGAAATGATTAAGCTTAGTTAGGAAGGCATGTCAAAAGCCAAGACAGCCCAAAAGCTAGGCCTCTTGTGCCAAATAGTTAGCCAATGTGTAAATAAAAAGTAAAAGTTTTTTTCCTTTAGAAGGAAATTAAAAGTGCTACTCCAGTGAACATACAAATGATAAGAAAGTAAAACAGCCTTATTGCTGATGTAGAGAAAGGTTTAGTGGTCTGGATAGAAGATCAAAGCAGCACAACATTCCCTTAAGCCAGAGCCTAATCCAGAGCAAAGCCCTAACTCTCTTCAATTCTATGAAGGCTGAGAGAGGTGAGGAAACTGCAGAAGAAAAATTGGAAGCTGACAGAGGCTGGTTCATGAGGTTTAAGGAAAAAGCCGTCTCCATAACAGAAAAGTGCAAGGTGAAGCAGCAAGTTATGATGTAGAAGCTGCCGCAAGTTATGCAGAAGATCTAGCTAAGATCACTGATGAAGTTGGCTACACTAAACAGCAGATTTTCCATATAGATGATAACAGTTTTCTACCGGAAGACTTCAAAGGCCAGGCTGACTCTCTTGTTAGGGGCTAATGCAGCTGGTGACTTTAAGTGGAGGCCATTTAAAGTGCTCCTTTACCATTCTGAAAATCCTAGGGTGCTTAAGAATGATACTAAATCTACTCTGCTTGTGCTCTGTAAATGGCACAACAAAGCCTAGATAACAGTACTTCTGTTTATAGTTTGGTTTACTGAATATTTTAAGCTTATTATTGATATCTACTGCTCAGAAAAAAGATTCCTTTCAAAATATTACTGCTTATTGACAATGCACCTGTCACCCAAGAGCACTGATGGAGATGTACGAGGAGATGAATGTTGTTTTCACGCCTGCTAACACAACATCCATTCTGCAGCCCATGGGTCAAGAAGTAATTTTGACTTTTAAGTCCTATTAGTTAAGAAATACGTTTCACAAGGCTATAGCTGCCATAAAGAGCAATGCTTCTGATAGATCTGGGCAAAATATAATTGAAAATCTCTGGAAAGAATTCACCATTCTAGATGCCATTAAGAACCTGTGTGGGCCGGGCATGGTGGCTCACGCCTGTAATCCTAGCACTCTGGGAGGCCGAGGTGGGAGGATCATTTGAGCTCAGGAGTTCGAGACCAGCCTGAGCAAGGGCAAGACCCTGTCTCTACTAAAAATAGAAAGAAATTAGCTGGACAACTAAAAATATATAGAAAAAATTAGCCGGGCACTGTGGCGCATGCCTGTAGTCCCAGCTACTAGGGAGCCTGAGGCAGGAAGATCGCTTGAACCCAGAAATTTGAGGTTGCTGTGAGCTAGGCTGACGCCATGTCACTCTAGCCCAGACAACAGAGTGAGACTCTGTCTCAAAAAAAAAAAAAGAAAAAAAAAAAAGAAAAAAAAGGGCATCTGTGATTCATGTGAGGAAATCAAACTATCAACATTAACAGGAGTTTGGAAGAAGTTGATTCCAATTCTCATGAATGACTTTGAGGGGTTCAAGACTTCAGTGGAGGGAAGTAACTGCAGATGTGGTGGGAAAAGTAAGAGAACTAGAGTTGGAGTTGAAGATATTGCTGAATTGCTATAATCTTATAATAAAAATTTAACAGATAAGGAGCTGCTTATAGATGAGCAAAGAAAAGGTTTCTCGAGATGGAACATATTCCTGCTGAAGATGCTATGAACGTTGTAGAAATGACAACAAAGGATTTAAAATATTACATAAATTTAGTTGATTAAGTAGCAGTAGGATTGGAGAGGTTTTACTCCCATTTTGGATGAAGTTCTACTGAGGGTAAAATGCTATCAAAGAACATCACATGCTACAGAGAAATATTTCATGAAAGGAAGAGTAAATCAATGCAGCAAACTTCATTGTTGTCTTATTTGAAGAAATTGCCACAGCCACCCCAACCTTCAGCAAGCACCACCCTGATGATCAATTAGCAGCCATCAACGTTGAGGCAACACCCTCCACCAGCAAAGATTATGACTTGCTGAAGGCTCAGATGATCATTAACATTTTTTAGCACTAAAATATTTTTTAATTAAAGTATGTACATTGTCTTTTTTAGACATAATGCTATTGCACACTTCATAGACTACAGTATAGTGTAAACATAACTTTTATATGCCCTGGGAAACCAAAAAATTCATGTGACTTGATTTATGTTATGGTGATATTTGCTTTCTTGCAATGGTCTGGAACTGCACAGCCAATATCTCTAAGATGCACTTCTACGTATACTCTGATTTTGGTTCACTGTTGTTTGGTTCTGTCATGCTTGACAGAGTAATATGTCTGGTATTTTGAAGATTTCCTTTCTATTTTGGACAATTTTGTTCTAAAAAAGGTTTATTCCTGGAAAGTCATTTAGGAGATATCACTGCATCTACAGTCAACTAAGAAAAGAGCAGTTTACTTGTTTAGGAATACAGAGTGTGCACAAGTTTGGCAGGTGGTAAGTATATGGGCTCATACTTTCCAGCTAGCATAACACTGCTTAAAAGTATTTTGGGTTCATTTCATCCAGTTCTAATCACTTCAAACTTCGGGCTCTTGCTCTGATCTGATCCCTGAGATTGCTCTGATCTTTCCTGCAAGTTCACCCTGATATTCATTCAAGGACAAGAAATGTAAATAAAGAGTCAGAGACTCTCTGATGTGGAAGGTGGTTTTAGATCATTTATGTTAAATCATGTCTCAGTTTTAGTCTCTCTGCAAACTTATAGCAAGACAGATCTTCATTCTCTCTTGAAAAGCTGTAGTGATATAGGGAATCCCTATTACCATGGCTGTATATTTCCTTTTTGGGTATTTGAGAACATCGTTGTAAAAGGAGCAGAAACCTGACTCTCCCTATACGTTCTGCCCATTGGTCTTAGATGCCTCCCTTGGGCTTGCACCACTGAGCACTACTGAGCAAATCAACTCTCTTCCTCATGATGGCCCTTCAAACCATAAACAAGGTTATGTTATCTCCATCTATCCCAGTTTTGCCTGGCCTTCTTTCTGCTAGACATTTTCAGTTCCTTCTCAATCACTTTTGGTCACCAGACAAGTAACATCTGTCAGTGCCACTTTATTTATTTTCTCAATTTTATGTAAAGTGCCTTACAAATAGGGTTTAAAGCCCCTCCACTGCCACCCACCCACACCAAAGCAGTGTGCAGCTCCCCAACTAGTCCTAAATACAAATTCTGGAGCCACTAGTAAGGACATATTGTCAAGACCTTTACTAGATTCTTAATGGAATTATTACTAATAAAGGTAAACTTACTGAATGCTTAATATGTACCAGACACATTATATCATTTAATCCTCAGTTTTATAGATAAGGAAAGCATTTGAGACTTTAACTTACCCAAAGTTGCTCACGTAGTAAGCAATAGAGAAATTTGATTCCAATCCACCAATTCCAAAGCCCATGTTCTTAATTATTAAGCTATACTCCAAATAGAGGTATGGCTCCTGTTTTTGTTTGGGTTTTTTTGGCTTTTTTTTTCCTGTTCCCCTTCTAAATTTTGTACACTTTACGTATCCAGAATGACAAAGTTGATGGTTTCTCTTTCAAAACCTAATTCCAGATTCCACCAGACTCCAACCCCTCTCAGATGGTTAACACAAGACATTGCTGTCCCACAACCTCAGCTGAGCCAGGAAGTATCATCGCCCAGAAGGAGCTGACAGTTACAACTCACTGCCTTGCCAGTGAAGCTGGCTCTAACCCTATGGAGAAACATAAGCAACGAGAGAATATAAAAGCAAATGGGTAAATAAGAAGGGAAGTATAACAAAAGAAGGAGAATCAGAACTCAGGACAAGAGTGTGTGGAGACCACATCTGAACGGGGAAACATTAACTGCACAGTCAGACTAAATCTCAGAAAACACCTATCCCCAAATGCTAAGCCACGGAGTGGGCATGCTGGAATGCATTTTTTAAAGGATCAGAGAATGCATAAGTTACCTGTGATCACTGGAAGTGCCCAGAGGATACTCCCTTTACTACAGGAATAAGAAATCCACTTGTAAAGGGAGACTGACATCGTTGAGAAGCTCGAGGGTCTTTGTAATGAAAGAATGACAATAGGGAAAGCATCTCTGGAACTCAAGTGCTAATATCCGTATGATAATAGGAATCTAAAACAGTAAGGCCAGGCAGTTCTAATTATTCTGTTAAGCAGCAAAGCCAGAATGGTAGCCAAGGGACTCTGAGCCAAAGGGATCTGTGGCAATGGCTAATGACTATGGTGTTAAGGGTGATAGAATAGCTAAGCAGAAGGGTGATGTCAGCTGAGACAATGAAAATCACAATTCTTTACTCATCTTGCTCATTTCCTGCCCCAGACCTAGAATCAGACATGTCTCTAAGAAGCCTCGGGGTCTTTTAGTGGGAAATTATATCCTAAGACCACAATCTGGATGCTACGTGTGCAATCCCTTTGGCTTGGTGGTTTCTATACTTTTTCAGTGATCAGAACTGACTATATATATATATAGTGTATACACACACACACACACACAATGTGCTCAATGACACTTTCAAGTGAAATTTAGAACCCCACAAAGGTCTAAGGAATATAATACTATTCTATCACCAATATTTTTTGAAAACAGTTTAAATTTTTTGGAAAACATCATCTTCAACCTCCCCCTCATTTGTATAGTTGTGCTATACCTACATTAACAAATCATATAGCCATTGCATACCTGACACCCTTTCTTATAACCCCCATTTAGTTTTAGTTTTATAACTAAATATATTTAGAATTTTTTATAGTTGTGCTATATCTATACCGTCAAAACAGAAAGCCATTACGTTTCATATTGCCATCATTTTAACCTCATTTAGTTCTAGTTCTACAAGGAACTATATTTAATGTTTGCCTTCAGTCTGTAGGTCAATGTCCCTCTAGTTATTTTGACTGTCCAAAGCTTCTCCCCTAGGGGATTTCTCAGGAAGGGCTTGTGAGAGCAACAGTCTCCAGTTCTTCCATGTTACGCCAGTGTCCGCCGCTTTGTCCAGGCACACCTCCCTCGGTGGGGGAGGCACAGGGCCTGAGGTCAGGAAGCCTTCCGTGTGTATGGGAATCATCCACCAAAGATGCCTGTGACTCTGTAGGCCAAGGGGATACAAGGAGGGCAGGCACTCACAGGGTTTGCCGCTGTCCCTGACTTTCAGGTACCAAGGGTTTAAAGCCATCATATGAGAGCTATAGTTACTCCTGTGGCACCTGTCTGTCGAAGGCTGAGCTGTGTGGATGCGGGTGGACCGTAAGCAGTCTTTCAGGACAGGCTCTGAGAGAAGAATGAGGACCCTGGGGGCTGGTCCTTCCCCTCAGACATGGGTTCCGTGCTGACCGCTCTCTGTTGTGCAAACAGACTGAGGTTTGATTTCTGCTCGTGGACTAGCTCTGTGTTCTCAGAGCAGGTTCCTTAAATCACCCTAAGTCTTGGCTTCCTCAACTTTAGAATTAAAGATGATAAACATCAGCTTCACAGAGATGTTTAGGAGAAAATCCACGTGAAAGCATTTAGTAGCATATTCAAAAAAGGCATTTTCCTTTCCTTCCTTCCAGCTCTCTGTCTGTCTAACTTTAGCTCCTTTCTTTTTTCTAAGACTCCCAATCACACATTTCATTTTATGGCAGAGTTGACATTATTGCAGGTGGTTTTCACGATAGTTTCATACCACAAGCCCTCTTTTCTGATGTTCTTTATTATTTCTGGCAGTGAAGATTTTTTTTCTTTAATTTCAGAATATTATGGGGGTACACATGTTTTGGTTATGTAATTTGCTTTTGTACAGTTTGAGTCATTAAAAGTGTGCCCTTTGCCCAGATAGTGTGCATTGTACCTGTCAGGTGTGAATTTACCCATCCCCTCCTTCCCCCTCTCACCTGCTTGATTTCTATTGAGTTTTACTTCCATATGTGCACATGAGTGTGGCAGTGAAGAGTTTGAACCAAAGTGTGCATTTGGAGCACAAACTCTTCATCAATAATGTATTGCAGCATGGTGGCCCAAGGGCCACACAAGGCTCTCGCATGGAGAGGCAAGCCCAGACTCTGCCCTCCCGCCTCTCAGAGGTGGGGGGAGTGGCCGCCCACCATGATGTTCTCCCCAGTAATGTAGCTGGCATCTGGAGAGCACAGGAAGGACACGAGCCCGGCACACTCCCTGGGCTGTCCCGCTCTGCAGGGAAAGAAGAGGTGAGACTGAGACTGACGGCGCCTTCCCCATGAGTCCTGGGCTTCTGCGGGATGCTGGAAAGTCAAGACCCCTGTGGGGATGAGCAAAGGGTTGCAGATGAAGAGATGTGGGCCTGAGTGGGTCGTCAGATCCCGGAGAGGGGAATAGGTAACAGCCTGCAAGGGTTAGTGTCTGATCTTTTATCCTTCACGAACGTTCTAAGGTCTTATTATTCCGGATCCACCAGGGACACTGCCTCACCACAACCTACCTCTGTACTCTATGGAGTCCCTTCATATGGTCCCCAAGGTCTGGGTCCTTAATCATCTAAACAAAAGGTCAAAGGTTAGTGCTGCTCATACAGGTGCAGTCACATGGGCTTTACATCATGCAGGCCTGCATCTTTGTGGAAGGGCTGCTGGTGGACACTTTGGCTGGCCCCTGACAGAGCACGGATTCTGATCCCAAAGCTGTGGGCTAGAGCAACAGAGCAGGAGTCCACAGGTCCAGGTCTGAGAGCCCAGGTCTCTGTGGGGCATGGCCTGGAAGGAGAAGGCAGCCCAGTGCTCAGTGGGGTGGAAACAGGAGCTGCTCTTGATCCTCACCACTTGGCCAACGTTTGTATCGAAGACTCATGGTTCCAGGCAATTCACCTGAATGTTCTTTGGTGCCAGCTCCACTGCAAGGGTCTTGGTGAGGCCCAGCAGGGCTGTTTTACTGACATTATAGGCTCCAGGACTCTGTGGAGAGAAAGGAGAAAAGATAATAGACTAGAATTGGAGCCAAAGGAGAGTCACTTGGAGAACCCAGGAAATCCGTCCCAATAACACCTCCAGATCAAGTCTGAGAGACAATGCCCAAAAGAGATGGAAAGAGGCTCCCATTAAGTGCATTTATGTAAAAGGCAAGACCTGTGACACACATTGATCCTTTTTGCATGGGAGTATCCTGAGGGAGCAATTGTCAAACCGTGGATATTTCCATGCACCCCACGTTCCAGATGAAGTGGGAGAGAGTTTCCTCTTACCTCACCTGGAGCCACAGGCAGTCATACTTACAAGAACTGGAGTATAGGCTACAACTGAGGAGACCAGGACCACGGAAACTTGCCTGGGAAGATAAAGATAGCGAGGTGTGTGAGCTGAAGATAGTTATCTTAAGTGTGCATGGAAGAGGGTTGGAGGACTGTGCTGGTGAGCAAGAATAGCTTGGACCCGGTGAAGATATTGATCTCCATTTTCTTTGAGATCTTCACTTATGTTTCTCAAATTATATTGCCAGAGAAGTTATCTGTGTTTGGTTTTTGTTTTTGTAGGAAAAGTTCTGACTACAGATTACATTTATTTAATAGTCATTGGGCCGGTCAGGTTTTCTACCTATTCTTGAGTCAGTTTTGGTAAGGTGTATAATTTTTTTAAAATGCATCAATTTCATTACAATTTCAGTATAAACATAACTTTGACGTACAGATTTCTCTTTGGCGTTATGATTCTCTTAGTGCCTTTTTATTGTCTTCAGGATCTCTAGTGACATCTTTTGTTTTTATTCCTGATGTTGGTTATTTGTGCCTTTCCTCTTCTTTTCTTGATCAGTCCCACCAGAAATTTGCCAAAAGCATTAGTGTTGTTTTTTTTTTTTTAAATAAATGCTTGGTTTTCTTGATCCCCATGTCATTTTTTTTCTTTTCAATTGATTTCTGCTCTATATTGTGATCTTTTCTTTCTTCTTTCTGTGCATTTACTTTTTCCCCTGCACATTCCAGTTTTGCTTTTATTTAATATTGACAATATAGTACTCTGGTAACCACTATTGTTTATAATCCAAAAAGATATGCTTTTACTTCAGTGTCTGTAACAGGGGACTAAAATGTGCATTTTAAATGTGGCAGTTGAGCTGAGTTCATTTTGTGTGATATACTGAGATTTATCTGTCCTTCTTCAAATCCTTGATTCCCAGCCTTTCCTAGAACTATAACTTTCTTTGAACTATTTCTATAAATAAATTTCCTTAAACTCAGTTAGCGGACATGAAAATCTTGATAAAACATCTCATTGTTGTCTAAAGTAATCAGATTTAAAATTTTTAATTTGATTAAAAATTCTAGCTTGAGAATCTTTATATTTTAACTGCAGTTACTGATATACTAGGAATAATGTCTAATATCCGATTTTATGCCTTTTAAAAATTATGTGCTTTATTTTTTTGATTTTTCATTTCCACTTCCATCTCTATTAGTTTGAAAATGTACTGCATACTCTGTTGTCATTCTTGTAGTTGTCACTCTAGAAAATAAAATAGGACTGTTTAACTTATCAAACTTCAAAATTAATATTCTTACCCTCTAGCAACATGAAAATCTTACAACATTTTAACTCCATTTCTAACTTCTTGATTTGAATTTTTTTACATATTTTAATTTTTTAACTCCACAAAACATCATTCTTAATTTTTACAGTAACTATTTAAATTTGTTCATGTGACTGTATTCTCTGTTTTTCATTTTTACTTTCATGTTAGATTTCCATATGAGATCATTTTTTTCCTTCTGTCTGGAATACATCACTTAGAATTTCCTTTAGTGAAGGTCTTCTGGTAGCAAACTTTGTTTTTATTTGTGTGAAAATGCTATAAATTTGCCCAAATTTTTGAAAGATATGTTTATTAAGTATAGACTTCTAGGCTGACACTTACTTTCTTTCAGCATATGGGAAGCTCCATTTAAATTGGGTTGTGAAAGATAGTTAGGATTTTGCCAGCAGATAAGAATGAATGCAAACAATTTAAGTGTAAGCTCCCTTTATGAATCCCTGCCTTGTGGAATCAAGGCTTGTTTGATTTTACTTGCACATATCCTATAACTAATAATATTAGGTCATTAAATATGAAATGTCCAATTTTGAATCTAAAGTGTAGTTTATTAAGAAGAAGCAGTACAGTTAGCCAAAGTAAATACCTAAACTATTGAGGGTTTTGCCATCTTAACAATACCTTGTTTATGCTAGCAGTGAACAAGCCTGGAGAGTGAGTGGCGATGAAATCACAAAAGGCGTTTTCCACAGCTTGTTGAGAAGTGAATATCTGTTCTTGCAAGAAGTGGTCCAAAGCCTGGAAGAAGTGGTAGTCAGTTGGTGCAAGGTCTGGTGAATATGGTGGATGACAGAGAGTTTCCAAGGCCAGCCTCTGTAGTTTGAGCAGTGTCGTTTGTGCGACATGTGGTTGAGCGTTGTCTTGCAAGAGAATTGGCCTGTCTCTATTCACCAATCTTGGCTGCTTAACCACAAGCATCCTCATCATTGTGTCCAATTGGTTGCAGTAGACATCCGCTGTAACCATTTGACCAGGTTTCATGAAGCTGTACTGGATAATACCACTGCTGGACCACCAAACAGACACTATTAGCTTTTTTTGATGAATATTTAGTTTTAGACTGTGTTTCGGCACTTCATCTTTATCCAACGATTGTGCTTAACACTTGCGATGGTCAAAAAGAATCCATTTTTCATCACACATAACAATACAGTGTAGAAATTATTTGACTTTCTGTTGTGATAGCAAAGAAAAGCAAGCTTCAAGACAATTTCTGTTCTGACACTCATTTAATTCATGTGATACCTACCCATCTATCCAGGTTCTTTACCTTGCCGATTTGTTTCAAATGGTCCAATATTGTTGGAATAGTAACGTCAAACCTTGCCGTTAATTCACAGGTAGGTTGAGATGGATTCACTTCCGCTATAGTTTTCAGCTCACCATTATCCCCCTTGGTTTCAGGTTGCCCACATGCCCTTTTTAAGATTAAAATCAGTTTGAGAACGAAACTTCTCAAACCATCAACGTACTGTGCGTTCATTAGCCACTTCCTTCCCAAACACTTCATTGATATTTCAAGCTGTCTGCACTGCATTAGTTCCACGATAGAACTCATATTTGAAAATAATACAAATTTCAGACTTAAACATGGTTTCACAAAAATTACTCTAAAAATTTTTTTGAAAGATAATCACAATTCAAAATGTGCATTTGAAAGACTCAGGATGTACCTTCACAATAAACATAAAACAAGAAGTGTCAAAGCCTGGGCGTGGTGGCTCACACGTGTAATTCTAGCACTCTGGGAGGCCCAGGTGGAAGGATTGCTCAAGGTCAAGAGTTCAAAAACAAGAAATGTCAAAGTGAAATGTCAGATATCAACTGTCAAACAGTCCTTAAGGAAATCGGACATTTCATACTTAATAACCTAGCAGCAGCAGCAGCAGCAGCAGCAGTAGTAATAGTAGTAGTAGTAACATTAATAATGTTTATTATAAATATTAAAATTGATTTAATTGCTATTAAATTATATTTATACTACTTATATAATTTATACTGTATATAATATTAATTTTCAAGTGTTTATTATTTACTCTAATAAATAGATATAGACAGTCTTTACTATGTGCACTTTGCTTGGTAATCAACATACTTTATCATATCAATTAATGTTCACAACAGGTCTGCTAAGCATCATTATTCCTACTTAATAGATAAGGAAATGAAGGCCCAGAGAGTTTAACTGCCAAACTTGTGTAGCTGGTGACAGAGCAGGGGTCTAAAGGTAGGTCTCTTTGACTGCAAAGCCCGTGCTATCTTCATCACATCAGTAATTTGCAACCAGTGTTGTGAAGCCAGGCTCTGCAGAGGCAGCCAGGACCAGCAGCAGGGGACTAGGCAGAGACCACATGGTTGAGCACCAGATCCCCAATCCACATTTCAATATAGGCACCTCTCTTATGAAAGTTATTCTTTGATAAAAAGGGTTCTGCTTTTAAAAAATAGTTTGAAAATTATTGTATTGTGTTGAGCCACATAGATTACTGTATTTGGCCATTTTCTACCTACAAAAATCATATTGTTATAAATACGATTTGATTTAATACCACACCATGCCTGTGTTAGGGCTAGAAGGGGCCTTAGAAGTCATTGTTAGTTAGAAATCCTGGATGTGTTTCACAGATGGTCACATGGGTCCAGAGAAGCAGCCTGGGCTATACTAGGTGCTCAGTATGTGCTTGCTGAATTCAGTGGCTGCTCCAAAATGTCAATAGGGAAAGCACTGCAGGGAAGCAGTCCAGCTGGAAGAGGTGCCTTAAAGCTACATCTGCAAAGCACTTTACCTGAGATTGAGAAAACCTCTGCTGACCATTTTAATGAGAGTGAGAGCAATGCTGGTGGAGACAATTTTAGAGGAGGCACGGCTAAGCAGGTGGGAAGTCTTAGGGGCTGGGATATGGCCAGAGGGATCTATTTTGGAAGAGGAATGAGACTGGCTCAGTTGGACAGCTAGAATGGGGATGGCTGCAGTACCTTCAGGAGAAGCTGTGTTCCTGGGGTGGGCAGACAATGGAACCTTCTAATGATTGGGCCTGAAATTCAATGAGTGAAATGGAGCTGCCTGGAGCACAGCCTGACTGTTCCTCCCCCAGGCCAAACACTAGGCACCTGGGAACATCCCAAGTCACTGAGATGTGGGAAACTGGCAGCAAGTGACAACCCCAGGCCCATCCCACAGGTGAGGATGGAGCTGGGCAGGCAGGCATCTACTAGGGATTGTGGAGAGACGCAGGGAAGCAGGCTTTCCAATCTGGGAATTGACTGACTGGCTGGGGCTGGGGGACAGTGGGGGAGAGCAGGGCCAGTGAAGTAGTTAGGAAGTAGGAGGGACAAGAGTTGAGTGGAACTAGGAAACATGGCTGCTCTGGTTCCGGGCAGGCTTCAGGGGGCCTCAGGGTCATCAACCTGGACCCTTGTGGCCTGAGCTCACGCATTTCTCATTCTGAGACACCAAACGAGTTCTCTCCACTAACCAGAACAGCTAACCTCATGCCCTACTTGTGGATGGTCAGAGAACCAGAAGTGAAGAGGGAATCCCTCAGTCTACAGGTATATTGGACCTCCTATGCCCACCTCAGATCTTCTTGGCTTCCCCTCCTACTAGAACTTTTACCGTGACAAACTGTTCTCAGGTCCTCAAGGCTTTGGCTGACTTTGCAGCTGCAACTTGAGTGTTCCCTGCCCCAGTCTGTGAAACCACTGAGTGCTCACAGGCAAGAAACTTGGAAGTGTGGGACATTAACCGATGTAGAACAACTCTGGAGCAATTGAGGAAAGGTACAATGGAAGAATTCCCTCTGTCTTCCCCTGATGGATGCCTCTGAGATGCATTTCATGTTTCTCAGAGGACCTGTGGAAACCATCACCCAGCGGCCTATAGTGGGCCAGCATGACAACAAATCCTGCACTGGTTATATCTCCTTTCCTGTCTTGTTCCTCATTGTTTCTTCTTCTTCATCGCATTCTCAAAAAACTAGCACTTGAACCTAGTAGACTTTGCTTTGTGGGGATGCATTCAGTTCCTGAATTCCCAAAGAGTTGCTCTCACCCCTTAGTGGATCCTGTGATCACAGCAACTTTGTTGGCTAGTTTGAGGCTATCATTGGTGTCACTGCTGATGCTTCTCATGGACAGTGGAACCACAGGGGACAAGAGGTCCCTCGGACACCTGGTCAGGAGCCTCAACATGGTGGTTTCTGTTTGATCTTTCTCTTGGTGAGCTTGTTGCAGGTAGGGAGCCTCTAGAAAAGCAATGACAATTCCAACAAACAGTTCCTGAAAGTAGGAGGATGATTATTTTCCTTGTTGAATTACATCTGGGCTAGTCTAGGAATCTCTCCTGGAAGCTCAGCCTAGAACCTTCTCCTCTAGTCCTTCCAGTGGTTTTTTGAACACAGAATTTTCTATATTAAATCTCTTCTCTGTAAACTAACTGGAGTGGTTTCTGTTGTCTGGAATCAATTGCTTACATATACACACATAACATAAGTTCAATAAATACTTATTTGTTGAGAACTCCTAAGATAATGAACATCTACTTCACAGGTTTGTTGTGAGAGGACTAAATAAATTAAGATATAGACAATGAAAAACGAAAACTACAGAACACTATCCCTTATGAACATAGATGCAAAAATCCTCAGCAAAATACTAGCAAGCCAAATTCAATAGCACATCAAAAAAATAATTCATGACCAAGTGGGCTTCAACCCAGTGATACAAGGATGGTTCAACATACACAAATCAATAAATGTGATTCACTACATAAACAGAAGCTAAAACAAAGACCATATGATCATCTCAATAAATGCAGAAAAAGCATTTGATAAAATATCACACCTCTTCATGACAAAAACCCTCAAGAAACTAGGCATAGAAGGAACATACCTCAAAATTAATTAATAAAAACCATATATGACAAACCCACAGCCAACATCATACTGAATGGAGAAAAGTTGAAGCATTCCCCCTAAGAATGGAACAAATCAAGAGTGCTCACTGTCACCACTTCCTCTTCAACATAGTACCAGAAGTCCTAGCCTTAGCAATCAGGCAAGAGAAAGAAATAAAGGGCATCCAAATGAGGAGAGGAGGTAAAACTATCCCTGTTTGCTGAAGATATGATCTTGTATCCAGAAAATCCTACAGACTCCACCAAAAGACTCCTAAAGTTGATAAACAAATTCAGCAAAGTCTCAGATTATAAAATCAATGCACACAAATCAGTGGCATTTCTATATACTAAGAACAGTCAAGCTGAGAGTCAAATCAAGGACTCAATACCATTTACAACAGCCAGCTACAAACAAAATATAATACTTAGGAATAGACTTAACCAAGGAGATGAAAGATTTCTACAAGGAGTTCTACAAAACATTGATGAAAGAAATTGTAGATGACACAAATGGTGGACTGGTAGAATCAACATTCTTAAAATGTCCATACTGCCCAAAATGATTTACAGATTTAATGCAATTCCCATCAAAATGCCAATGTCTTAATTCACATGTCTAGAAAAAATAATCCTAAACTTCATTTGGAACCAAAAAAAGCCCAAATAGTCAAAGCAATCTTAAGCAAAAAGAACAAATCTGGAGGCATCACTTTACCTGACTTCAAATTATACTACAAGGCTATATAACTAAAACAGCATAGTATTGGTATAATGGTAGAGACATAGACCAATGGAATAGAATAGGGAACCTAGAAATAAAATCATATAGCTACAACAAACTGATCACTGACAAAGCAGACAACAACATACACTGGGAAAAGGAAGCCCTATTTAACAAATTGTGCTAAGAAGATTGGATAGTCACATGCAGAAGAATGAAGCAGGACCCCTATCTCTCACTATCTACAAAAATTAACTCAAATGGATTAAAGACTTAAATGTAAGGCATGAAACCATAAACATTCTAAAAGAAAATAAATGAGAATTAAATCAAAAAGCTTCAAAGGAAATAATCAACAGAGTAAACAGGCAACCTACAGAATGGGAGAAAATATTCACAAACTATATATATATCAGTACTATTCAGAATCTACAAAGAACTCAAACAAATCAGTAAGGAAAAAACCAAACAACCCCATCAAAAAGTGGGCAAAAGACATGAACAGAATTTTTTCAAAAGAAGATAGACAAATGGCAAAAATATATATATATATGTTGAACATCACTAACCATCAGGGAAATGCAGACTAAAACCACAATGAGATACCACCTTAGTCCTGTCAAAATAGCCATTGTTAAAAAGTCAAAAAACAACAGTTGCTGGCAGGAATGCAGAGAAAAAGGAATGCTTATACACTGTTGGTGGGACTGCAAACTAGTACAACTTCTATGGAAAACAGTGTGGAAATTCCTCCAGGAGCTGAAAGTAGACCTACCATTTGATCCCACAATCCCACTACTGGGTATCTACCCAAAGGAAAAGAAGTCATTTTTGTCAAAAAGACACCTGCACTCGAATGTTTATTGCAGCACAATTTACCATTGCAAAGATATGGAATCAACCTGAGTGCCTATCAATTCATAAGTGGATAAAGAAAATGTGGGGGTGTGTGTGCGTTTGTGCAAATATGTACTATTCAGCCATAAAAAGGAATAAAATAAATAATGTCTTTTACAGCAACTTGAATGGTACTGGAGACCACTATCCTAAGTGAAGTATCTCAGGAATGAAAAACAAACAACACATGTTCTCACTAATAAGTAGAAGCTAAACGATGGATACACATGGGCACAAAGAGATGTAAAAGATGTTGGAAACTAAGAAGAGCGGAAACTAAGAATGGAAGGAGGTCCCCTTCCATTCTTATATAAACTTACTTATCAGGTACAATGAACACTGTCCTGGTGACTGGCGCACTGAAAAGCCTGACTTCAGTAGTATACAACGTATCCATGTAACGAAAACATTTGTACTCCCTTAATATTTTTGGGGAAAAAGGATATGCAAGGACTTTGTAAACTGTAAAGTGCCTAAAATACAAGTCGTTCCACGGCTGCTTAAGGTGATGCATTTTGTCATTTTATCCTCCGTGGGTGCCTCAGCCTTGACATGCAACTCACTCCCCGCTTCCAGTGCTCTGCTCTGTCTGCTTTTCATATCTTAGCCTCTTCTTCCAGACTTATCTTTGTTTTCAGCACATGCAGAAGTCCTTTCAGATCCCCCAAAGCTGATTTATTGTCTCCTCCATGTGACCAAGTGGCCTCTGTGCTTACTCCTCTTCTAACATCAATCTCCCTAACCCTACGTGACCGTGTTGCATTTCTCACTTCCAGCAGGGTAGCCATAACCTAGTAATTGCTTCATAGGTATTTTTTGCATGAATGAATAAGTGAATGAATGAAGATTTGGCTGTAGTGATACCGTGTTTTCTTAGGGGCCTCACTGGACTGATGGGTCAAATTCCTTGGTCACTGCATGTCAGACCCTTCCCCTAGGTTGTCAGTTGTGTCAGTTCAGGCTCTGGTCTCAAAGCACTATTGTAAAGTAGACATTCTTGATTTTTAAGTGCACTGGCTTTGGGTGGCATCAGGCTTTGTGTACACTGTAAATCTGTGTTCCTGAGATTTAGGATACTGCCCCTCTGCTCAAATCGCCACATATCTATAGCCCTGAACTTATCTTATTTACATAAAGCCAATTCTCTTATTAAGCACTTCAACCGTAGTGAATCTTAGGCAAATATCAAAGCAGATAAACGCTTTTGAAGCAAACTTTACAGACAAATTCAGAATCCTTTTTCTCAAAAATTTAGCTCCTTACTCATTCATTATGGTTCTTCACCTCCCTTATAGCCAAGGATTCAAAATGGAATGTCAGGTTTTCTTCTCCTCCTATGTAACTTTTTGTCAATGTCACTCCAGACAATTTATTCTTAAATTTCTGGGGCTTCATCTTGCCCAAGCACAGAATCATTCTGTCTCCATGCCCAAAACCATCCTCAGTCTTTTTGACAAGGAAGAATCTGCTTGGGAGAAGCAAGAGCTAAGCATATCTCTCTCTCTCTCTCTCTCTCCCCCCCACCCCACCGTCAACCCTTCCTTTTCTGCTGCAATTATATGTATGCTTTTATTTTGGAAAAAGATACAGAACATAGGAATGCACTGGTTTCTTCACTCATTCAATGAACATTGACTGGGAACCTGCTCTGAGCTGGGCACTCAGAATATTATACAAAGATGACTCTCATGATTTTGGTACTCAAGGCACTCACAGTCTGAGCTGGGCCTGCAGAAAAATCAATCATTATAATGCATTGTGGCTGGACAAATATATAATTAACACAGTTTTATGGGTGCTCAGGGGAGGGAAGGGTACCTAATTTGACTTCAGAGTGGGAGTGGTTAGGTAAAATATCCTGGGGAAAGTAATGCCTAAATTGACTCAGGAAAAGGGGCTTCTAATCTGCAGAGAAACGTTGCAAAAGACTTCAAAACAGAACTAATTTTGAAATGGACTTGGTGTCTTCAAAGGAAAACTAGGCTTTGTTTAGCATACTTTTTTAGGTGACTTGATTTTGTGGGATCTCTGCACCTTTCATTGTCTTTGAGCTATTTATTATTCTGTGAGTTTTAGATAACTAATGACAATGCAAATGATGCCTATACATAGATGCAAATAAATTTAATTGATTTTCCTCCTTCACTGTGCAAGAAATCAGCTTCACACCTATATTGCACTCTTCCATATGGCTTATGTGTGGTTCTTTAAATCGGTTGTGATATCTTAGTGGTTCCCTTCATTAATTAATGAGTTAATGAAATTTTTGGTACTTGTTTATATTTGTATAGAGTCATGATTTTACTTTAAAAAATTATCCTTCAACAGAAGAAAGTAAAAATTTGACCTTTCACTAACTACCATTATTATTATTTCCATTCTCTTAGTCTCATCTCTTCACATATCCATTCTCATATAATATCTATGGACTTGATTTTGCATAAATGGGACCACAGTACACATGATTTGTTTTTTTAATTTCCTGAACTGATTCTTAAAGGATGAATGGAGTAAGGAGTTTGAAAATACGGAAAGGTATATCAAGCAAGAAAGGCAGCATGAGTATAGGCGAGGAGAGAAACAACAGAGTTGGAGAAACTACCAAGAGTTTGGTATCCCCAGAACATCAGGTAGAAGGTGGGGAGCAGCTGTAGAATTAGTCAAGGGCCAGGGTTATTGCATGCCAAGACAAAGAGCTTGGACGTTATCTAGAGGGCATACAGAAGTCACTGAAATTTAATAAGTGAAGGGGTCAGATATTGATATGGTCGGATTTTCGCCTCATAGAGACAACTCCAGCATGTAAGTGTGTGTGTGCCCACATGCACATATTTGATCTGATAGCTGGGAGATTGTCATAGCAAGAGATTCTAAGATCCTGTATCAGTAGGATATAGTCAGGAAATAGATGACAACCTTAAATTAGGTAAATTAAAGAGTTTCATGAAGGGGCTGTTTACAAAGGCAAGGTATAGGGAAACCACAAGGGATAGTGCAGTGCCCTGGAGCTGGAAACAGGGAGGTTTTATTACCATCCAGGCCTGAAGGGGCAGAGGAGGAAGTGGGTTACCCCAACAAACAGAGAGAGCTCTCACCTTTGGTCAAACATCATAGTGAGTCAGAGATACTCGTGCAGGAGGTAGCCACAGGAATAAATAATGCAACCCCATTCCTCTCCTTTCCTCTGACCTATTCTCAGTGCTCTCTGTTAGCAAAACCATTCTGAAGGCAAGATGTAACTATACAGGTCAGCCTCCAAGAGCATGGCACAGAGGAGAGCATGAGCTTGGAGGGGCAAGTGGAAGATACCCAGCCAAGGCCTGGGCTACTCAGAAGTAATGCAGATGCAGAGAGGAAGTGAGATTTGGGAAATATTTACTAGTTAAAATTGTCAGGCCTTGGTGAGTGATAGGTCACCTGAGAGCAGGAAGAGCTAGAAATGGGACCCAGTTTTCTGGCTGGGACACCTGCTTCTCAAAATGTGAATTTCATGTTGTCCCCATTACATCAGTGACATAGTGATAATTGGACCTGATGAGCAGGAAGTGTCAAGAACTCTGAATGTCCTCAGGGGGGTGGAAGGTAACCCTACAATGATCCAGAAACCTGTCACATAGGTGGTTTTTAGGATTCCAGTGATCTGAGGCATGTTGAAACATTCACTCAAAGGTAATGGACAATTAAAATTTTGTAGTCCTCTTCAGGTTTGGGGGACACTATATACTATTCTCAGAAATTCTGGCCCAACCTATTTATTGGGTAATTAGGAAGGCTGTCAGTTTTGAGTGAGGCCCAGAGGAAGAGATGGCTCTGCAGCAGCCTAACATGTTGCATAACCAGCCCTGCCACTTGGGCCACAGGACCTGACAGATCTCATGAAGTCACAGGTATATGTACTGACAAAGATCCATGAGGAATCTTTGGGAAGCCCTGATGGGGAGTCTCAAAGCAGAACGCCAGGGTTCTGGAGCAAGGCCATGCTAAATGCAGCAGAGAACAATACAGCATTTGAAAAGTAGCTCCTACTTCCTGGTGGAGACTGTGCATTTGACCCTGGTATATTAAAGGATGGAGTAACTACCGCTGTCAGTCAGTCATAAAAGGGCATGGTCCCCAGGGACCAGGGATAAGCAGCCCCAGAGTAAGTTACACTAGCAGGTGGCCCAGACTCCCATGCCACCTGCCGTCCCGATTGCATAGATGCCTCGCTCTCAGCTTCTGCCTGTGGTCTTAGGGCAGTGTCCCCTATGACTAGATGGCAGAGGAGGAAGTAAATTGGTCCTGGTTTGTGGGTAATGGATTAGCAGATATGATATGCATGAAATATTTATAAGCATAAAATAACTGCTGCTATCTTACAGCCCCAGTCAGGAGTGGCTCTCAAAGACAGCAGTCAGGGGAACCCCTTCCAGTGGGCAGAGATTTGAGAAGCAGAACTGGTTAGCCAGTTTGTAGAGAGAAAAATGGCCTGTGTGAAGGATATTGTGTGGGGTTTTTCAACACCAATGATCAGTTCTCCAGTTCTCTAACACCAACTGGGTGTCCTATGATTCAATTCAATTCAATTTTGACACAAACTAGTTGGAGTTAGTGCAGAGCCCACAAGTTAAGAGGTCAGTCCCACAAGACTGCCCCTACTTCAGACACCAGTCACAAGTCCTGGGGACATTCATACTTCTGACCAACTGGCTATAAACTGGGTTCCCATGAGTGCCCTCCTCAAGTTTGATAATTGGCTAGAATGACTCACAGAACTCAGGAAAGCACTTTAGTTATGTTTACTGGTTTATTATAAAGCAGCAGTCCCCAACCTTTTTGGCACCAGGGACTGGTTTCATGGAAGATAGTTTTTCCACAGAGGGGAGTTGGGGGTGGGGGAATAGCAGAGCTCTGCATCCTGGTGCCTAACAGGCTGCAGATTACCAATCTGTGGCCAGGGTGGGGGTGGGGGGTACCACAGTTACAAAGGATGCAACTCAAAGAGCCACATGTTAGAGGGGCACAGGACAAGGTGGGGGTTTATGAAGCTTCCATGCCTCCCTCCCAGCACCTTGAAGTTATGCCTCCCTCCCAGCACCTTGAAGTATTCATCTATCTGGAATTTCCCTAGATGCTGTTATTTAGGGGTTTTTACATAGGTTTCATTAAATAGGAATGATTAAATCTTTGACCATTGGTCATTGAACTCAATCTCCAGCTCCTCTCCTTTCCCCAGAAGGTAGAGGTTAAGGCTGAACATTCCAACCCTCTAATCTTGACTTGTTTTTTGTGACCAGCTCCCATTCTGAAACTATCTAGGTACCCCAGGCACTAGTTATCTCACTAGCATATGAAAGACATTCATATCACTCAGGAGATTCTAAGGGTTTTAGGAGCTCTGTGCCAAGAACTAGGAATAAAAACCAGATCTATATTTGTTTATTACACCACAGATATCCGTGGATTTCTGGCAGTGACAAATAATTTGTCTGGTTGGTCAGGGGTCTGGAAGGAGTACAAGATTGGGAGACCAGGTGCAACAAAGTTTGGGGAAGAGACATATGGATGGATTATGGGAGAGAGCACAAAGTACATCAATCATTACGTTGTGTGTTACTAACCATCAGAAAGGACCTTCCATAGAGAAGACACTAAATGCCAGGTGGCAGGATGACTTGGCCAGTACGGGTCAGCAAGCCTCTGTCTTAAGCCTCCTTGGTATTTGTGCAATGAGCCTATGAATAGAATGGCCATGGTGGTAGGGCTGGACGGGATGCATGGACCCAGCAGGACTGGCTCCCTTTCACTGAGGCAAATCTGTCTACTGTTGCTGCTAAATGTCCAGTGCTGGGCTGTGACCAATGGTGGACTGTCAATATGGTCCTGTCTTAGTCAGTTTAGGCTGCTACAACAAAGCACCATAGACTAGGTGGCTTATAAACAACAGAAATTTATTTCTGGAGGCTGAAAGTCTGAAATTAGGGTGAGGTTGCAGACTGCCAAATTCTCATTGTATTCTCACGTGGCAGAGAGCTAGAGACCTCTCTGGCCTTTTAAAAATAAAGATATTAATCCCATTCATGAGGACTCCATCTTCATGACCTAATTACCTTCCAAAGGTCCCACCTTCAAATATCATCACATTGAGATTAAGGTTTCAATAGATGAATTTGGGGGGGGGACACAAAACTTCAGTCTATTTCAGATACCATTCCTGGAGCACACCTCATGAAAAGGTAGGGTACCTGATACTTGATGGGAAGAGGGAAGAATACATCTGGAATGCAGGGGATCCACTGAGGCATCTTTTGGTGATTCCATGCCTTTTATTTACTGTGAGCAGGAATTAAAGTGATCATGGCTTGGCAAAGGGAAATATGACCTCAGGTCCATTTAGGACAAAGTTCTGGGCCACCTCATCAGGCAAACAAGCCTTGCTGTGTTACATTTAAGGGACTTATTAGACCATACAAATGGAGATGTAGAGTAGGCAATTGGATACACAAGTCTGGAGTCAGGGAGAGGTCCAGGTTAGAAGTTATACCTAAGAGTCATCATCTCATAGATTGGATGAGTGTACACAGTGGGTGAGTATAAGGAAAAACAGAAGTACTCAGCAGTGTGCCACATGAAAGAAATAACCTATCTGTCCTTTTCTTTCTTTCTTTCTAATTTTTTTTTTTTCAGAGGTGAGAGGTAGAAGGAAAACCAGGCCACTGGGCATTCTCAAAGCCAAGCCAAGTTAGTTTCCAAGGAGGAGAGTTATCAGCTGCATCAAATGCTGTGATAGCTGAAGTAAAATGAAAACTGAGTATTGACCATTGGATTTTGCAATATGGAATTTATTGGTGACATGGCAAGAGAGGTTTCAGTGGAGTGGTAGAGGCATAAAATCTGATTGGAATGGGTTTAAGAGAGAATGCAAAGAAAAAGATAAGTGACAGTAGATAGACACAGCACTTTCAAAGAGTTTTGTTCAAAAAAAGTGGGAGGAGAGTGGACTGGTGCTGCAGGCCAGAGGGTGAGCAGCTGGTCAATGGAGGGGTTGGGGGAGACCAGGGAGATGTGTCTTGGGAGAGGCAGGAGAAGAGGGGACTAGAACACAGGGAGGGCTGCTTTTAGCCAAGAACACCTACAATTTACCCAGAGAAATGTAGAGAAGATGGAGTCAAGGGAAAGAGATATGGGTGGGTGGGGAGACACGTGGTGAGAGCTTGTGGAAGGTCTCATCCAACTGCCTAACTTCTCAGGGAAATAGGAGGGGAGGTCACCAGCTAAGAGTGAGGAGCTGGAGTTTTGAGGAGAGGAGAGAAAATCAAACAGCTGTCAAGGGACAGGGAGAGTGAATGCAAACAGAGTGTGCATCTGGGCAGCATCCAGGGCCTACCCCAGCTGAATTATGAATCCATGATGTGTCTGGGTAAAATAAGCTTTCACCTCCTTTCTGATCCATCTATACTGACTCTGAAGAAGTCATATGAAGTTTTTATTCATGGTTTCTATCCACTTTATCTTGAAAAATTTGGTAATGTCACTAAACTGTTCAGCTTCATCTGTCCAAGGGTGATTGTTCCCTCCAGCTAGTAACACAACCTGTGGGTGAGTGTTGAGAAGAGCTGAGAGAATTGCATACGTTTAAATGCCGGGAAATGCTAGCTGCAGCATTGACTGTTTTGTATCAATGCTATTGTTGCCTTGCTCTTGCCAAACACTCCCCATACCTATTTTTGGTAAGAGCCGAGGTGTGGAAATGGGAGGTCCATAAAGGACAATTGTCAACACATCCACTGCCCCATTTTTTTTTTTTTTGAGACAGAGTCTTGCTCTATTGCCTGGGCTAGAGTGCTGTGGTGTCACCATAGCTCGCTGCAACCTCAAATTCCTCAGCTCAAGTGATCCTCCCCTCTTGCCTCAGCCTCCCAAGTAGCTGGGACTACAGACGCACACCACGACACCTGGTTAATTTTTCTACTTTTAGTAGAGACGGGAGTGGGGATGTCTCACTCTTGCTCAGGCTGGTCTCTAACTCCTGACCTCAAGCAATCATCCCTGCCTCAATTTCCCAGAGTGCTAGGATTACAGGTAATAAGCCACCACACCTGGCCCCAATGCACCATTTCACAATATATCTGAATTCAGAATTCCCAACACAGGTTGAAACACTTTATTTCTAATACCAGGCTACCCTTAACCAAATTAAGTATAAGACAGAGAAAGATGGGAACCCGTATGCCTTAATCATTCATTAAAGGAGACAACCTAGTAACTGATATTTAAGATGGTCTGTTTGTTGGCAACAGGGAGGATTCTTCATTCTGGGTCAACACATCACAGTAAAAATAAAAAATAGAAGACTATGACTTTATTCCTTTTTGGCTAACTTAAAGGGGAGAAGGCAAAGCAAATTTTACCTAACCTTGAACACAGGGACTATCTCAGGCAGATCATTTTCAGGAAAGACCACGCATGGAATTTGAAGATCTGAATAATGATTTCCTTTTTTAAAAAACAACTTTAGGCCAGGCATGGTGGCTCACACCTGGAATCCTAGCACTCTGGTAGGCCACGGTGGGAGGACTGCTTGAGGACAGGAGTTCAAGACCATCCTGAGCAAGAGTGAAACCTCATCTCTACAAAAAATAGAAAAAATAGCTTGACATGGTGGTGTAAGCTTGCAGTTCCAGCTACTCGGGAGGCTGAATCAGGCTCACTTCAGTGCAGGAGTTTGAGGTTGCAGTGAGTTATGATGACACCACTGTATTCTAGCTGGGGCTATAGAGCAAGACCCTGTCTCAAAAAAAAAAAACTTTACTGAAGCATATTTTACATATCATTACATTTAATTCAGTGACTTTTAGTAACTTTAAACCCCTCATGCCTTTCACAGTTAATCTCTGGTCCAACCCTGGGCTCCATACCTTGATCTACTTTCTGTATCCATAAATTTTATAGATTTGCCTTTCCTATACTTTTCACATAAATGAAAAAATTGATTCCTTAAAAATATATGTGCCTACTTATCTCTTGGGAAGTCTTTGCATATATACTGTCCTATAGCATTCTCTTACCCAAGGGATGGGACACCAGTCTCAGGCATGTGGTTTGTTTGGAAGAATATATGTATATCTAGACAAAATAGTCAAAATATACTCTTATTACCTTGGTGGAGGGTCCCAGTTGCTTTCACTGAGGCCTTGAAAGAATCACAGTGACAGGAGTGGTTCTCAAGATGGGCAGGTCCTTGAGTGTCTGGGCAGCTGCCGTTCTCTCTGCCCTTTAAGTCAGGCCATCCTTATCTTTTTCCTCCCTCCAGGACACACCCACGAGTTCTCCCTGCCCTCTTTCCAGCCATCACTTTGTTGAGTCATCAAAGCCTTAAACCAGGACTGAGTGTTCTACTGAAAGACATCAAATCACATTCTGTCCATCACAGAGGGCCTCTTTTACAGGTTTGTTTGTCACAACAGTGCACAGTGACCTCTCTGAATCTCTATAGACTGTACTTATCAGCTCCCAGGACCCCTGTGCCTTTACTTGTGTTTTCTATGTGATAGGACCACTATCCATTCAGTTGTCCAAGCTGGAAACCTCAGTCAGCCAAGACCCTTCTCACGTCTTCCACATTCAATTACCACCAAGCCCTGCTAATATTATACCTGCTATCTTCTAGTTGACCTTCTCCTGATTCCACTGTTGCTAGGTTTTGTTAGAGCGGTCCCCTGTCTTGCCTGGAGTGTAGCCATAGCTTCTCTTCTGCTCTTACTTCCAAACCAAGCTGAAATGATCTTTCCAAGGTTAAAAGCTGATCAAGTCTGTCTCATTGCAAAGATTCAACAAAGGCTCTCCCTTGGTTTTGACGATGAAAGTATAAATTCCTTGGCTTCTCGCACTGGAATTTTCTTGATTTGTCCCTGACTGATCTCTCCAGCTTCATCTGCGTTTGCCTTCACAAGCTCCTTTTACTATAAACGTAACAATTTTCTTGCATTTCCTGCTTGTATCTTCTCATCATCTGTATTGTTCCTATTCTTCCATCAGACTCAGCAAAGCCATAACCTCCTCTAGAAATATTCACTTTTGTAGGGAAGCCTCATAACTGCACCTACATTGTTTTGCATGTCTGTCTTTCCAACCAAACTCTAAGTCTCTCCCCTGCCCCTCCTCCCACACCCATCAGGCTGATAGCACCTTAAGAGAAGAGTCAATATTTTATACTTTTCCAGAGTCAAGTTTGCACATGATACACTCTCATTTATTACCTGGAGTTTCTTGCTCTGTTAAAAACTCACACTCCATTTTAATATCTGTCCTCTGTAGATGCCTCGAACTTCTTGTAGGGTCATTAGGATGGTTTCTTGAGACCCAGGGAGACAAAGATAAGATTCGGCTGGAGAGAAAGGATGTGCAGCACAGCTGATGTTTTTTCTCTGTTAAAATCAGGCTCTTTCACTGTGAAGGGGAGGGGCATGCTTGAAGTGTATTTGGGGATGGGTATTAGGGGTCTCTATTGGGGGTGGGAAATCCTCTAAAACTGATTTATGTGAATAGCTGTACAACTTGGTAAATTTACTAATAACCATTTAATTGTACACTGAAAATGGAGTAAAGACATGACATGTAAATTACAATTAAGAAAATAAAATTTAATGGTCATAAAAAAAAATCAGGCTCTTTCTTCCTAAGGAGGGTTCTAAAGCAGTTGCTTCTATCATTAATGGGTCCATTTTCTGTAGTGCTCACTATGTGCCAAACTAAGGCTCATTAGGTGTTTTCATCTTTATAAAAACCCACTGAGGTGGGTGGTGCTATCCCCATTCTGCACATAAGGAAACTGAGTCATAGAAAAGTTAAATAACCTTCCCAACCTATATAATCATTATTCATCAGCATGGAGATTTGTCTTCAAGACCCATGCTCTTAACTTCTAAGTCATGATGTTTTATCAAATCAGTCACGAAATGGATAAAATGTGTGAACTAAAACTTAAGTAATTTTGCATACTGACCCAAGGTGCCTGTTGAAGTCAGGGGTGGGGGTCATCTAAATGCAGATTGAGGGTGGGCAACCAAGTTAACTACAGAGCCTCTTGCCTGGGCCTGCCAGCAGGTGCACCTCCCAGTCTCAGCCTGCGCTGCTCTGTAAAGGTTTTCTTGGCTACCATTTTCCTGCTCCCTGTTCCAAAGTCCTTGGGACAGAATGTACCTCTTCTTTTTCAAATATTACATGTTCTAAGACTTGGATAGATACAGGCTTCCATTGTCAGTTTTGGAGTCAGGCTTAAATGTATGGAAATACTAATTCCTGTACTCCAGGCAGTTTCTTTCCAAAGTATGCCTCCTTTTATCCACTGTCACAGCTGTAAGTCCAAGTATGCATTTGAGCAGAAAAGTGGTTTGCAGCCTTGACAAGGTAACTGGCATTGGAACCTAGTCTTGCAAGTATTTGTTTGACTTTTTAATTTTTTAAATTCAAAACAAACATAATATGACTCAGGTCTTGAAGGTATAACACAGTGTTCCTGCACCAGGAAAGAACCAGTTTGTCCTATCTTTGGGCAGAGAACTCATACACACATACACATTTATGTTATCTATACATATACACGTATACACATGCACATATATATGAACATGTTTGATAACTGCAAATCGCTATACAGATGACTGGTATATTACTTTGTAAATTTTGTCATTTTGTATAGAGCAGCTCTCACTCCATTTGCTATATTTAGCAGTTTTATTTCTCTTAAAATTCTTTCCTTCTATTCTCCCCCTGCACCTCTCCCCCAGTTTATCTTAAAGAGAGAAACAAACTGTATTTTCTACTACATTCAACGCTTTCAGAACTTTTCTGACCAAATGTGTGGGGGTTTTCCCCACACCTACCAATTCTCCTACTCTTGGGACACCAACTGAGTGTCCTATGATTCAATTATGACACAAACCACCTGGAGTTAGTGCAGGCCCCATAGGTTAAGGGCTCAGTCCCCTAGGACTGCCCTCACTTCAGATGCCAATTGCAGGAGGTGGTGTCGTCAAAACAACAAGAGAATTTCCATCTAGGTCCAGTTGCTAGGTCCAGATACTCATCACACAAAGATCCAATTATTAAGACAACAAAGACTGCCCAAAAAGAAATAAATTTTTAATATGACAGATGTCTTGTAGGGAGAACGGGAGAATCTATCTCAAATCTGTCTCTCCGACTAACAGAGATCATGGCCTTTTAAAGGAGGGGCTACATGCCTTGGAGCAGGTTGTGGTGTGACTAGCAAGGGGCAGGTTGCAGGGGTGTTGGATCTTGTCAGGAAGTCTGTCCAGGGGCCTTCAGAATCTCAGCCCCTTTGTCTTACAGAAAATCCACCATTTCTGGGAAAAAACTCAAGAGGTCAAGTAGTTAGTTAAGGGAGAGGATTATATAGGGGTCATTGAAATTTGTTCAATTGGGCACCAGTTACAACAGGTCCTCAGGTTACCCACATTTCTATATACCTTGGCTAAAAAGTGGGGGTTCCTGCAACACCCTCCTCAGGTGTGATAATTTGCTCTGTTGAGTCACAGAACGTGGGAAACACTTTTACCCATTTATTTTTAAGGATATGATAAAGGACACAGATGAACAGCCAGGTGAAGAGGTACATAGAGCAAGGTCTGAAAGGGTCCCAAAGGCAGAAGCTCTGTCCCCGTGGAGTTGGGGTGCACCACCCTCCCAGCACGTGGATGTGCTCCCCAATGAAGAAGCCATCTGAACTCTTTTAGGGATTTGTATGGAGGCTTCATCATGTAGGCAAGATCGATTATTAACTCGATCTCCAGCTCCTCTCCCCTCCCTGATGCTGGGGGTGGGACTGAATGTTCCAAGCTTCTAATCATGGCTTGGTCTTCCTGCTGACCAGCCCCTGCCAAGGTGCCCAGGAAGTGTCACTTCATTAGGAGAAGAGACGGTCCTAGCACACAGGAAATTCTAAAGGATTTAGGAGCTCTGTGTCAGGAACTGGGGCCAAAGACAAATGCTCCTAGCACCTTTATGTCTTAGGAAATTATAAAGGTTTCAGGAGCTATGACCAGGAGCCAGGAAAGAAAGCCAAAATATATGTTTCACAACCTATAGTTTTCACCTCTGCATCTCCAAACACATAGCCAGGAACTCATATAACTGTGTAACTTGGTGTGTTTACATAAATGTATTTACACACTATATACCATTTTGTGACTTATTTTCTTCATGTAAATATGACTCAGACATCTTTTTGAATCAGCGCATAGTATATTTACCTCTTTTGATAGCAATTCTGTGCTTTTTGACCAAAGGAGCTCATGAGAACGCAGGGAGACTCGTTTGCAACTAGGTCTCAGCCCTGCAGCAAAGCTGATGCCCAACGGGGCAATGGTGCTCTACTCTTGTGAAAGGATTTCATAAGGGATCCTGCCTTTTGAGTGTCCTGGGCTCAGCAGTCGGCAGAACTTTGCTCTTCACAGTCCTCAAGGATTAGAAAGTGAGCAAAGAAGAGGGCACAGAAACCCAAGTCACACTGACATAGTGTCAGTAGGTTGTAGAGAGTCCATTCTCAATCTTCCTACCTTGAAGGAAGACTTTTGAAATAATTATCAGTTCTCAAGGAATCCTTACATGAACACTATTCCATCTAAAGCATCTACTATTATTATGACAGTAAGTTATGAAAGTAATGACCCAGGATTAATTCTTAGTGTTCTTTTGAAAATGGAATAGTTTTTTGTCGATCTGTTCAATGTGGTCTGTTTTTCAGTCCCCTCTACTGCAAGTCAGTGTAGATTAGGAGACTTCAGTTTTTTCTTTCAAAAAAATCCTACTTGATTTTCAAGAAGTTTTCTGCAAGCAGACCTCAAAGTTTTATCACACATTCATATTCTAAGACATGCTAATGAGGTATGGGACGTGGTCTATGATACATGCAAGAGCAGTTATTTCTCCTATTTAAAGTTAACAAGTTTTTTAAGCCAATCTAGCTTGAATAGAATCAGGTAGAGAAAGATTAGATAACCTTACTTGAAATTAATATCTTTCTTACATTTTCATAAATTTTACAAACTCTAAGGCAAACATAATACATTTCCCTTAAATAACTGGATTAAACCAAAAGAAATTGAATTTTTGAAAGGTCAGTTTGGTAGATTTATTTAAATAAGGGTTATAAATTTACCTTAATGTTATTTACTATGTAAAATTTTTTGACAGAACTGGAGAGTAAAGCAATTAATCACAAGCCAAAGCAATATGAATAAAAATATAGTCTAACACACTGATTTGTTAAGACCTTGGAAGGCAGCTGTGCTTACACTATAGCACCAATGCAACTTATTAAAAATTCGAAAAAAAATTCTCGTTGAGTAACATGATCAGGCTCAAATAAAGGTCTAGCATGTATAAAATCATTAGACATATGTATCAGCTTCTTGATCTCTTTTATAGGCCTATATGTACATACAAAGTTTTAAAGCTAAAAATAAAGAATGAAATTTATATCTTTCATCTAAAACCTGTTCTTGTTTTTTTTTTTTTTTTTACTGCATAAATACTGAATTCTAGGTCAAACTTGTGATAAACACACACAAATATCATTTGCACCTCAAATGCGACAATATCTGCTTTTGTTCTTGATGGTTGTTCAAACAAGAGAAAACTTTCTCACATATGTAAAAAGTAGAAAACTTCAGTATAGTGTTTATTGCTTTCCTACGAGTGGTAGGATACTCCTTCACAGAAATCCAAAACTTTTCTAGGACAGATCAGTGAATCTCATGGGATTTTCTTCAATTCACAAGGTTCTTCCTCTTTTCTTGAAGTCGAGTTCTCAACTTCAGAAACAGGATCCTTCCCCCAGCCATGTGTTTGTATGAAAGGAAGGAAAATACTGTTAAATTTTGTTCTGCAGTTTTCCTGGTGGTTTCCAATAAGACTTGAGACTTGTTGTATAGGAAAGAATTTAATCTTGTCCGAAAAAGAGGTCTGGCCCTTTCCCTCAGCCTTTGGGAGGTGATTGCTAAGCCCTTGGAATGTTCTGCCAGACAGGGGTGTCTTTGTTTGCTCCAGGGCCTTGGGCCAGCCAGACATTGTGATGGATGGTGGGGGCTTTGCCTCACCCAGCACGAGTCAGTTGACCTCCTGCGGGGCTGGAAACTGACATCAGTCACTGGACAGTCAACCAAGCCTACATGATAGGGTTCCAATAAAGACTCTAAACACGGAGGATTGGGTGAGCTTCCCTGGTTTGCAATACTCAGTGTGCACTGTCATGTACCCACACCGGGAAAGTGATATTACCCTGACTCCACAGAAAGAAGACAATAAGAAGATCCACGTTTGGTAATTTTCCTGGACTCTGCCCTAGGTGTCTCTTCTTATAGCTGATTTTAATTTGTGGTCTCCTTTGCCTGTAATAAACTGTAACTGTGAGTATAATCACTGTAAGTGAGTTCTGTGAGTCCTTCTAATGAATATTTGAACCTGAGGGTGGTCTTGGGGATCCCCAAACTTGTAATTGGTGTCAAAGTGAGGGCAGTCTTATGAACTGTTCCCCCAACTTCATAGTTGGGTAACTTTTGCAGTTGGTGTCTGGATTTGCATTCACTAGATCAACC
>CAUYRT010053440.1:0-13842 GCA_963574885.1 Lepilemur ruficaudatus
GCAGCACAATTCACAATTGCAAAGTTGTGGAAGCAACCCAAGTGCCCATCAATACACGAGTGGATTAATAAAATGCGGTATATGTATACCATGGAGTACTATTCAGCCATAAGAAGCAACGGTGATATAGCACCTCTTGTATTTTCCTGGATGGAGCTGAAACCCGTTGCACTAAGTGAAGTATCACAAGAATGGATGGACAGGCACCACATGTACTCACCAGCCAATTGGTATTAGCTGATCAACACCTAAGTGGACACATAGGAACAACATTTATCGGGTGTCGGGCAGACGGGAGGGGGAAGGAGGGGATGGGTATATACATACATAATGAGTGCGATGTGCATGGTCTGGGGGATGGTCAGGCTTGAGGCTCTGACTGGAGGGGGGAGGGGGGCAAGGGCAATATACGTAACCTTAACATTTGTATCCACATAATATGCTGAAATAAAAATAAAAAAGAAAAAAAAAGTAGCAGCAGAGCAATGAAGCTAAAGTTGATGCTTTGGTAACTTATACTCAACATTTTTTGTTGTTTTGTTTTTAAATAAATAAATAAAATTTGTTCATTTGCTTTTGAAATTTAATTATCTCTATCTATACATATATAATTTGATAAATATCAGTCTTATCAGCATGGCTCAGTTTTAACAGTGCTGATTAGACTTAAAAATGAAACATGCTCATCAAAAATGTCAAAGTATCCATGGAATTATGACACATGTGCAGCCACATTACTCTCATAAAACTTCTAGTAATATGGCCCAATGATGAGCAATATGAACCATGCTTGGGACTCAGGTGACTATACAAAATTGCATGGCAGGCATTGTTTTTGACTATTCCAAAGATGTTCTCATCTTCCCTTCTCCTCTGCTGTCTCCCAGTATAAAAAATGAAAAAACAAATACTAGGTCTCCCAAACTTCTCAAACTTTTTTACAACTAGACTTACAAAAAATCTTCCAAGGGAGGAAGTGGGTAATGCATTGTTGGGAAAGCTTTTTTATTTTATTAAAAAATAATAATAATAATCAAGTCAGGGATGATGTCAACTAAAAGGATGGTGTAATGGGCTGAATTGTGTCCCTTCCCCACCAAATTCTTATGTTGAAGCCTTAACCCCCAATGTTACTGGGTTTGGAGACAGGGACTTGAAGGAGGTAATGAAGCTTAAATGAGGTCATAAAGATGGAACACTAATTCAATAGGAATAGTGTCCTTTTAACAAGAGGAAGTGACAACAGATCTCTCTCTCTTTCTCTTTCTCTGAGCTTGCACAGAGAAGAGGCCATGTGGAGACACAGCAAGAAGGTGGCCATCTGTAAGCGCCAGGAAGAGAGGCCTCATCAGAAACCAACCCTGACAGCACCTTGATGTTGGATTTCTAACCTCCATAACTATAAGAAAATAAATGTTGTTTAAGCCACCCAGTCTATGGTACTCTGTTATGGCCACCTGAGCTGACTAATAGTAATACGAGAGAAGCAAGGAAGTTTGGGTGCCTGTCCATCCCCAGAATCTTTGAAAAATGTGGGAAAAACAGTCAGGATAAAACGTGTCAGAACTCTGGAAGATAATTAAAGGTCTGCAGCAACCAAATGAATTCTTAAACAGGAGAAAAGGCCACTAAAACACAGTAGGAGACCTTTGTGGTATTTTAACTTACCCTGTCCCGCCCTTCTCCTGTGAGATAATGATCTTGAAGATGACAGCCTACATTCCCATTGAGAGTACTTGGTTCTGTAAGGAACAGAACAGATATTGTTCCCAAGGAATAGTGTTTGTCTATTTTTTTCTGTCTGTGTGTTTCCTGAAAAACTGACACAAAGTGCATGACCTTTTTTTTTTTTACCTAATTTGGAGCTCTCTCAGGGTAGAGAAGTGGTTATGTGAAGATCCTTCCTCAAAAACATTGAAAAGTAAGCCACTGTCATCTGGGGCAAAAAGATAACAGTTGGAGCAAACAACAGACACACTTAAAGTCTGGCAGTAAAAGATGGGGTGTAAGATTCCTTGGGGGAAATAAGGGCTTTGAAAAGCTCCCATATAGACTGGGGTTAACTAGAAGGCCACACACATGCCCAGGGCAAAGATGCATGCTCAGAAAAGATTTAAGAAGACTTTAAGCTTCTACCTCTGGCTGATTTCTAGGTTCAGAGCAAGCAGGAAGTGAAGGTTAAGGCAGAATTGTAAATGGCCTGACTAAGGATTGAAGGATTGTCCCAACACAAAACCAATCTTCAAGGACCTGGAGAGCATGTTTTTCATCTTTTCTTTTCTGTTCTTTTTAAAAATTTGGCTCCAGACATTGAAGTAAATCTCTATCAAATGACTAGCTGATCAGTCAGCTAAAGGAAGAAAGACCTCATACACCACTCAGGGCAAAAAATACAATTAGTTTGAAAAAATCACTGAACAGACAAGTATAACACACAGCAAACAAACCCTGGAGAGGAAGGAGAATTTGAGTTACCAAATCATAATATTCATAATGTCCATTTTTCAACAAAAATTACAAGACATGCTAAGAAAAATGAAAGTATTGTTCATTCACAAGAAAAAAAAAGAAAAGAAACTGTACCTGAGGAAGCACAGATATTGGACCTACTATATAAAGACTTTAAATCAACAGTCTTAAAACATTCTTTTAGAGCTACAGAAAATCATGGACAAAGAAAAATAATGTCCAAACAGAAACTATCAATAAAGAAGGTATAAAAAGGAACCAAATATAAAATTTTGGATCTGAAAAGTATGATAACTGAAATAAAATATATACTAGAGGGATTCAACAGCAAATACAAGCAAGCAGAATAAAAGGGTCAGTGCACTTTAACATAGGTCAAAGGAAATAATCAAGTCTGAGAGATGGAAAGAAAAAAGAATGAGCAAAAATGAAGAGCTAAAGAGACCTATGGGACACCATCAAACATAATAATATATATATGCTGGAAATCCCAGAAGAGAAGAAAAGAGGGAAAGGAGCAGAGAGAATATCTGAAGAAATATCAATCAAAACTTCCCACATTTGATCAAAGATCTGAAACTACACATCCAAGCAGCTCAACAAACTCCAAGTGGGATGACATAATTAAAGTGCAGAAAGGAAAAAGTCTGTCAATCAAGAACTCTATATCCCACAAAACTGTCCTTTAAAAATTGAGAAATATAGACATTAGAAGATAATGAGGAGCTGAAAGATTTAGTTACTAGTAGACCTGGCAGTCCTTCAGGCTTAAATAAAAGACAAGAATACATAACTCAAAGCAATTTGAAGAAATAAAGAACACCAGTAAAAGTGACTACATAGGTAAATATAAATTCAGTATTAATGTGTTACCTTTATTGTACTTTTCTGTTTTATTTTTTACTGCCTAAATTTTTTTTATTGTGAATATGGTTCATTTTAGTTACCACTTTAAAAGTTATGTATAGGTGGAGAAATGTATATATAACATGTAACATTTATCTAAGAAAAGGAGTTGAATCAAATCTTGATTTTTCTGATCATGTCTTATTTTATAGATTTGCTTAGAAACTCAGAAATACTTTATATAATTGTGAAACAAAACTAATTTATATTTAAAAATTAATCTTTACAGTTGTGAACTGTGCTTCTATAAACATTCTAGTGCAGATGTCTTTTTTACAGAATGTCTTTTTTTCCTTTGGGTAGATGCCCAGTAATGGGATTGCTGGGTCAAATGGTAGTTCTACTTATAGCTCTTTGAGGTATCTCCACGTATAGTAGTAACATTCATTGGGTATTGGGCAGGTGGGAGTGGGGAGGAGGGGATGGGTATATACACACCTAATGGGTGGGGTACGCACCGTCTGGGGGATGGACATGCTTGAAGCTCTGACTCAGATGGGGCAAAGGCAATATATGTAACCTAAACATTTGTACCCCTGTAATATGCTGAAATTTAAGAAATTAATAAAAAATTAATCTTTAAATATCAAAGTGAAAATAATGAACCGAACTATATAACAAAACTACCTTTTGATTTAAAAACAAAAAGACCTTCATGGGTTTTTCACAAAGACTTTGCCAACAAGTGCATTTGCTTTTGCTTTGTCACAGGGAAAGAAAGGAAAACATAAGAATGATATCCAGAATCCTACTTTCTCCTGAACATCATAACTAGGGCAAATTTGGCCATTTCTCTTATATTAGCCCAGATAGTAATAAAATATAGCTTTTTTTATATTGTTTTTTATTAAAGAATCAGTGGTGCTAATGCTTTTGATGCAAAGTTGCTTAAGAGTTCAGGAGCCAAAGACAATCATCCAAAGTAGGAACAGCCAAGAAACATTAAGTTAATTTCACTCTGCTCAAGTAAGGTGGTGGGAGGGAAACAGCAGGTCACGCTCCAACTGAGAATACTTTAAAATTAATGAGAAAAATATCTATCTCATTTATTTCAATTTTAGTGACTGTATCTCTTTCTCCAAATTATATATTCTATTTCAATATAGCATACTCTACTTTTACTTCAGTTACTTAAATGAAGAGCTCTAGTATTATAGAAAAAGCATATAAAAAGCTTCTGCACAGCTAAGGAAATAATCGACAGAGTAAAGAGACAACCTACAGAATGGGAGAAAATATTAACAAGCCATACATCCCATAAAGGGCTAATAACAAGAATCTACAAAGAACTCAAGAAAATTAGCAAGAAAAAACCCAACCCATTAAAAAGTAGGCAAAAGAAATGAACAGAAGTCTTTCAAAAGAAGCTAGACAAATTGTCAATAAACATGAAAAAAATGCTCAACTAATCATCAGGGAAATGCAAATCAAAAACACAATATCACCTTACCCCAGTTAGAATGGCTTTTATTTAAAATCCAAAGAACAATAGATGCTGGTGGGACTGCAAACCTCTATGGAAAACAGTATAGAGAATCCTCAAAGAATTAAAAGGAGACCGACCATTCAATTCAGCAATCCCACTGCTGAGTGTTTACCCAAAGGAAAAGAAGTCATTTTATCAAAAAGACACATGCACTGAAATGTTTATTGCAGCACAACTCACAATTGCAAAGATGTGGAATTAACCCAAGTGCTGATCAATTCATGGGTGGATTAACAAAATGTGGTAGATGAGTTAATGCCTTTTGCAACAATTTGGATGGAGCTGGAGACCATTATCCTAAGTGAAATATCTAAAGAATGGAAAAACAAACACCACATGTACTTGCTGTTAAATTGGAACTAACTGATGAGCACACGTGTTCACAGAGGGAAGTAAAACTCAGTGGAAATCAAGTGGGGGAAGAGGAGGCTGGGGGTGAAAACCTACCTAATAGGTACAATGAACACTATCTGGGTGATGGGCACACTTATAGCCCTGACTCAAGTATTACAAAAGTTACCAAAAACATTTGTATCCCTGTAATATTTTGAAATAAAAATAAATAAATAAAAATAAAATAAAGCCCTAAAAATAAAAAAAAAAGCATAACTGAATGTGAAAGTCGGCTACACTCCTTTAAACTGAGTTAATCCCATTAGTGGAAGTCTGGCTGCAAAACCTAGGCACCAACATCCAAGTGGTGGCATCCACAGCCACTTAACGACCCTGATATCCACTGGAAGTACCCTCATGGATTTCTTAGCACATTGTTTATTTCAGACAGGGCACTCAGTTGCAAACAGCAGAAGCTGACTTTGATTAACTCCATCAAAACATAACTTATCAAAAAAATATGTAACACCTTGAAGAATGGATGGAAGGCTGGAGAAGTAGGGTTGGAAATGAGGCAAGAGCAGAGGGAAGGTGGGGCTCCAGAAAGCCAAGGTGATGCCAAAGGAAACTGTCTGGGTCAGGGGCACCTGCCACCAGCACTGGCTGTAGAATCAATTCTAAACTCTCCTATTTCTTCACATCACCACCACCAGATACAAAGTCCTGGGAACATTTCATTATATGTGTGCTCTTAGTCCAGCTGCCAGGGAACAAAGAGAATAAATAGTTCAGCTTTTCATCTTCTGACACAGTGGTGGATTCCTCAGGTAAGAGCTTTGGTAGGATGGGCAGCTAAGGATTGGCTAATTTCCATCATAGCACCTGTGAGAAAAAGCAAGTGCTAGAGTTTTGGTCACATCCACACCCATATGCCCTTTCCAGTGAAGACAGTCTACAGAAATAGTGCTGCAGAAACTTGTCCATCCCTGTGACACAGATGCATGTAAATCAAATGCTAGAGATTCCACCACCTTTACCTGCCCCCCTTAGTACCCCAACCCCACAGGCAGTGCATATGCTTTTCTGATAGAGGTTGAAAGGTGAGTGGGTTTTAGTCATAAAATATAAAATGTATAGGAAATAGTACACTAGTAAATGTTTAACAATTAGATGTTTGGGTTTGGGAAGGCAGCCCTGATTTGTAGCATTTGCCAATTTCTGTGGTGTAAATATTCTGACCATGGCCAATTTCAAAGATATTAATATGCAGCTCACAAAATTTCTGAAAATTTAACAATTAGCTTTCATGAGCCTTAACACTGAGTAGATAAGAGTAAGATAAGACCCAGGAGATAAGATAAAAAAGTCTAAAATATATTTGTGAAAGGAAAAAGAAGAAAGGAAGACTTTATTTCTAAAATATGAGAGTTGTCCATAAAGTATCCAGCCATGTAATATGAAAAAATATATTAACTATGGCTGGATACTTTCTGGACAGCCCTCCTATATTTATTAATTTGAAAAATAGAGACACCTAGGAAATTAGCAAATAGGAAAGAAGGAAATTAGAGAGTAAAAGTTTCAAGGCTCATCACCTGATAAGTTCTGGGAAATGACCAAGAGAAAAGTAGCCTAAAATAAGCGAAGTGAGAGAATTCCATGAAATAAGCAGAGAAAATAATTAATCTACCATTTTGATTGAGAGAATTTATTTAAAGGGGCTTTGGAAAAAAGAGTACCAGGAATAAATCTTGGGGGTTAGACATATTTATTCTCTATTCCTATAAAAATGTTGCATAAAAAAACTACTGGTTTAAAATGTTGATCATGAGAGTCTATGGGCTCTCTGGGTAGTTCTCTTGTTCTTCGCCAGGCTCACTTATATATATCTGGGTCAGGTATGTGGCTCTGTTGATCTTGGCTAAACTCATTCATATGTTGGAAAGGCGTCTGAGTCTTAGCTGGTCTAGGATGGCCTCAGTTCTTTTCCGTGAGTTTATCTATCTTTCCAGCAAGCTAACCCAGATATACTTTTATGATGAGGCAAAGGTGCAAGAATGAGTGAGCCCAATTATACAAAAGAGCAAGTAGAAACATACATGGGCTTTTCAAACTTCTGCTTGCATCACATTCGCTAACACTCCATTGGCCAAAGCAAGTCACTGAGCCAATGACTTAGAGTGAGACAGTACTACAGTTACAGGCAAAAAGTGCAGATTCAGCCAGATGTGTTGGCTCATACCTGTTAATCCCAAGCAACTTGGGAGGCTCAGGTGGGAAGGACTGCTTGAGGCTAGGAGTTCAAAGCTGCAGTGAGTGATGCTCATGCTGCAATGAGCTATGATTGTGCCATTGCACTCCAGCCTGAGTAACAGAGAAAGACTCTCTCTAAAAAAAAGAGACAGAGAAGAAAAAGAAAAAAAAGAAAGAAAGAAAGAAAGAAAAGAAAGGGAATGAAAGAAAAGAAAGAAAGGAATAAATAAATAAATAGATGTAGACAGAGGGAAGCCATTATTTGGTTTTGTTACTACAGTCTACCGTGGTATTATGGGAACAGTGGTAGCCATGTCAAAGATGGTCCTCCCATTCTTCATGTAACTCATAGCCTAGTGGATTATGCAGAAGTGTTCATGGGCAATTAACATGCCGCATAGTAAGTGGTGTAACAGGAGAAGTTTATAATATAATTGTTTCATATTCAGCAACTCAGGACATCTTGTTGATACATTGCTTTCAATAGTGTTCAAATCAGCCCATGTCTGAAATTAAAAATGGCCTGGTCCAGTCCATTTTAATTCAATCCACTAGAAGATTCATATAGCCCATGAAGTATTTTAGTTTCTGGGAAGGGGAAAGAAAATAAAGATAAATAAGATGCATTTCCTGCCTTCAGTGAAGTCAAGGTCTATCAGGGGATTTTAGTCTTTATTTTCTTGGAGTCTATGACTCCCCATTCCTCGTTTTTTCTCTATAATTTATGGAAGCTGGGCCAGGAAAGAAATGGAGGAAGACTCTTACCCAAAGTGTCATTAAGACAACTATTCAGAGCTCAAGAAAATCTCCCTTACTAATATGAGGATGGAACCTATGGCCTCTGCTTCATTAGTACTATTAGTATTAAGTAGGCAAATCCAGTCTGTTACATAATTACACTATCATGAGCACCATTTCATTTGGTGTGTGGTTCCAATGACCAGTTAATGAACGTCATCTTTCAGGGGACACTGCCATTACATACCACTGAAATAATGTTTGAACTGCATAATCCTATCCCAGGCCACAGCTGGCTGATCGATAAGTTAACACTAACCCAGGTTGGGCATACCAGATTCTTTTCCCAGGGATTTTTGGATACCCTATTTCTGTCCTTGTGAGTTGCTGAACCAATAATACATAAATCAGGGGACAATGAAATTTGTATGTGTCAAAGAGCAAAGAAAGCCTGTCTACATCTAGAAAGACAAACTATATTGATATGCAAAGGGAAACAGCCATGAAAAATGGAGAGGAAGTCATGAAAGTATTTGAATTTCTGGTCCAATCTGGTTTCATAATTTGACTTAGACACACATAGCTAGTTTACAAGGCAAAGCCAATATCAAACCCCAGTGTACCACCATTACATTCATAATAAAGTAAGATCTCATTCATTGGGAAGCCACTAAATCAAAGTTTATAATGTAACTTTTCCATATTCAGCAACTCACAACATCTTATTTATATGTTGGAGTAGCCTTCAACTAGGTCTTGGAGACAAGGAAAGATTTCCTAGGAGAACTGATATAAAGGAAGAGATCTCATGAATGAGTAAGATTAATGGCCGGAAAAAGCCATTTGGAAGAGCATGCTGCTATGGGTTGAATTGTGTCCCCCCAGAAGATATGTTGATGCCCTGAACATCAGTACCTCAGAATGTGACCTTATTTGGAAATAAGGTTATTGCAGATGTAATTATTAATAATTAAGATAAGGTCATACTGGAGTAGGATGGACCCTTAACCCAACAGGACTGGTGTCCTTTCAAGAAAAGGATGTAAAGACACAAGGGGAGAACATCATGTGATGATAGAGGCAGAGACTGAAGTGCTGCAGCTGCAAGTCAAGGAATGCCAAGGATTGCTGGTAGAGCACTAGAAGCTAAGAAGAGACAAGGAAGGATTCCCTACAAGGTTCACAGAAAGTGTGTGGTCCTGCTGATACCTTGATTTCAGACTTCTAGACTCAAGAAATATGAGATAATAGATTTCTGTTAGTTAAAGCCACTAAGTTTGTGATACTTTGTTATGGCAACACTAGGAAACTAATACATGTCCCCATATGGAAAATGACATGTTCAAAGACCTGGAAGCAAGAGACAGAACGGCTCAAAGATATGCAAACAGTTTAGTGTAGTTGAAATTTAGAGAGGGAGGTAGATAAAGCCAAGAAATGACGCTGGCTTGATGAACAAGAAGGGGTTAGATTATGCACACGTTTGTAATTTAACCTAAAGATTAAAAATGTTTCACTGAATAGTTTAAGAAGGGAAATTGAGTGTTCAGATTTGTGTGGTAGAAGAGCACTATGACTTCAATTAGGAAATAGATTGAAGGTAAGTGCCATAGGCAGGGGAAAAGTTAAGAGGCTACAGAATTTGTCTAGGTGAGTATATAAGTTGCCTATTACTGTGCAAGAAAATACCCCAAACTCAATGGCTTAAAACAACATTCAAATATTATTTCTCATGAATATGATGATTGGTTGATAATGTCTAATCTCAGCTGGGTTTAGCTGGGCATCTGCAGCAAGCTGAGAGTCAACTGATCTAGACTGGTTTTGGCTGGGAATGGCTTCACTCCCTGTGTTATTTTGTGGTTTGTTTTGTTTTTTATATCTTCTTCCTGGCAACAGTGGGCAAGCCTGGGCACATCTTTCTCATAGATATGGAAGAGGTTCAGGAGGGCAAGCCCGAGCAGACAAGCACTCTGTCAAGCCTCTGCTAGCATCATGTCTGCTAACATCCCATTGGGAAAAGCACACCACATGGTTGAGTTAAATTTCAAAAGCCAGGAAAATACATTTTGTCTCTGGATGGAAGAAACTGTAAAGTCCCATAGCAAAGGGTATGCATATAGGGAGGGGTCAAGGATTGAGATCATTAATGCAATCCACCTGTCATGTGGGAAATTATCTTGATGTAATGGTGGCCTCAAGTATATTATCAGCCAAGCTATCTCAGAGGTCACAGAAAAGATGCGTAGACTACAGTAAGATACATAAGATACTGAAATCATGGTTTATTAAATAAAGTTTAATGCACACAGAATCAAAGGAAAAGAAATGAGATAGATTCACATACTTACAACAGTATTCAAACAAGCAGAAGGACCACTCTACTTGAATCCTCAGATACGCAGCGGGCATTTATCTTCTCTCTCTGCTACATCGGCCTTCCATGCTAATGGTGTGATTATGAACACCAGAGTTGAGATGTGAGTAGGGGGTGCACAGAGGAAAGATGTTTGGGACTAATAACACACATTCTCATCTGAGATATGCTGAGACAAGAATACCTGGCCACAGCTATAGCTTGCCAGTAAGCATACTGAACAATTAAAGGTTTTATTTGTATTTCTTAGGCATAGGACACATGGGGCCAGGATGGGTATCACCAACAGGTGGCCAAATGAAGACCTCATAAAAAAAGAGTGCCTCCCATTCGTGTAATAAACATAGTGTGCCTCATGTACCTCATACATACATACATACATATATATAATGATTATTAGTGTTTCCTTGGTCCTTCCAACCTTATCTGTCTATGTTCACATGTATACACTCGACTCTCTTTACTTACCTCACAGGTCTTCCAGGTTAATAACATACTTATTGTTATGGACTGAATTGTGTCCCTCCAAGATTCATGTGTTGAAATTCTAACCTCTACTATGACTGTATTTGGAGATAGGGCTTTTAGGAGGCAATTAAGGTTAAATGAGGTCATAGGGTTAGGTCCTCAAGTGATGAAACTGGTGGCCTTGTAAGAAGAGGGAGAGAGAGGAATTCTCCTCTCTGAGCACACACAAATTTGGGAAAGGTCATGTGAGGACACAGCAATAAGGTGGCCAACAGCAAGCCAGGAAGAGGGCCCTCACCAGAACCTAACCATTGCTGGCACCCTAATCTTTTTTTTTTTTTTTTAAGACAGAGTCTAATTCTGTCACCTGGGCTAGAGTGCCGTGGTATCAACCTAGCTCACAGCAACCTCAAACTCTTGAGCTCAAGCGATCCTCTTGCCTCAGCTTCCTGAGTAGCTGGGACTACAGGCACGCACAACCACATTCGGCTAATTTTTTTCTATTTTTAGTAAAGATGGGGTCTCACTCTTGCTCAGGCTGGTCTCGACCTCCTGAGCTCAAGTGATTCTCCAGCCTAGGCCTCCCAGAGTGCTAGGATTAGAGGTGTAAGCCACTGTGCCTGGCCATGACATCCTAATCTTGACATCTAGCCTTCAGAACTGTGAGAAATAAATTTCTGTTGCTTAAGTCACCTACACTATGGTGTTTTGTTATGGCAACCTGAGCTGACTAAGACACTTATTTGTGCCTAACAAATTGTATGAGTTTCACACATCCCATTTATTTTCTTGTCTTCTAAATCAGAATTGAATATTCTCAAACAATATAGCAAATATACATTACACCACCATATTGAGATATAGTAGTGATGTGAATTAGGTGACAATCGACTAGAGAGAATGGCAAGGGAGAGAAATGGAAAGACTCAGAAGTAATACTGCCAGGAATTGTTGACTGAGAAATAACCTAGAATGGGGCTGACAGACAGGAAGGGGCCAAGGCTGGCTTGGGCATCTGAGTTAATGGTAATGCCATCCCCTGGAAAAAGCACCAGGAAGAACCACTATTACGTGGAAAAAGAGGTTGAGTGGAGCTTTGCACGGGATTGAGTTTAGGTGCGCTGGGGAGGGGAGATTCCCAAAGGGATGTGTTGGCTGGTTACTTGGATGTACAAATGTGCAGCTCAACAACGAGGTCTGGCCTGGAGACACAGGTGTGGGTGTCACCAGTAAGCAGAAGGTAAACAGAGTCACAGGAGTGTGCAGCAGCAAGAAGGGAGGAGGCCCCGGGGAGAACACTTCTTGGCGATGTTGGTTTGAGGGACAGTAGAAGAGGAGGCATGCGAAAGGGAGAAGAGGAGGGGCAGGCAGAGAAGAGAATGCAAACCTGGAACGATGGGGCCTGGCCACCACCGGAGCCTCAGGTACCAGTCATTTGATGCCAAGAGGTTAAGCACAAACCAGGCCGATAAGTGAACTCTGGCTTGCAATAGGAAGTTGACGGTGACCTCAGTAAGGGGTCTCACTGGAGAGGAATGAGGGAGTCAGATGTTGTGGGTTGAGGTGAGGGAGTGAGTCACCTCACAATGGCTGAGGCTGTGAGAGGGAAGAGGGAGCTGGGCAGGGATCCAACAGACACGCAGACACCACAAGGATCTGGGTTCATTTTGTTAAAGAAATAGGAGCTTGTAAATGTCTTTGGGATGGAGCTGGAACAAAGGGAAAGGTTAAACGTGGAAGACCCCAGATAGGGCAGGGTTTCTCAGTACGTGGAAGGAAGGAAATGGAATTAGCTTTAGACAGGAGGGGCCTCTTCTCTTAGAAGGCGGGAAGGAGGCGCAGATGCAGGAGGGTTTGTAGGCCGGTGGCAGGAGGGTGAGGGACTTCCTCTTTGTGGCTTCCATTTCCTTTGTGGAAGAGAGGGCAAGATCATCTGTTGAAAGTGAAGTGGTTAGCAGACATTTCAGGAAAGAGGAGATAGTTTTCAATTGTATCTGCTGTTCAGAAGGGGAAATTTGACTGTAGAAACACAAAATGATTTCCAGGCTGAGTGAAGGAGCCAGCTCAGCCTAGAGAGTATAAGTCAGTAGTGGTATGAGTCTGTGGGTGACTTTTGTATCTTTCTTTACCAACCCACGTGCGAGTGTAGAGGACAGTTGCATTGCTAAGGTTGAGTCCCCCCCCCGACAGGTGGTACAGAAGGACGCTGCACTAGGGAATCCAGGATACACACAGGAAAGTGGCTGAAGTCATGGATGTTGGAGTCTAAGATGGGTAGAACACCAAGACGTGAACACAAGGCAGGGGGCAAAGTCAAAGGGCAAAAAAGGAACTAAAGGTCTTGATGAGGTTGCAGGACAGTCATCTTGAGTGTGAGTGAATGCGGAAGCCAGAGGATCAGGAAGGGGTGGTCAGAGGGTGGGAGTCAGAGATGGAGATTTTAGAGGTGGTGCACGTCTGAGAAATGACAGGGTTCAGAGTGTGGCTGTGGGAGAGGGTGGCCAAGGTGGAGGGAGGTGAAGATCTCTGCCTGAGGAGGCCAAGGAAGAGTGAGGCAGGGTGTTGGATCCACTTTAGTCACCCAGAAAGAAGTCAGGGAGGCGGCTGTACTGTAGTGCCCGAGTTCTCAGTAAGGCAACTGGGAGGTCAGTACGTGACCTCCAAAGGGAGAGGCAGAGGGAAGCACCCTGAGTGGCCTGCACTTCAAGGGAGCCAGGGGTCTGCACGTAGCGGGAGGAATGAAAGTCTAGAAATGTCAATAAGGAGCGAGGACAGAGGCAGCTCTCACGGCCGTGGCATGTGGCAGAGTCCA
>CAUYRT010053441.1:0-31458 GCA_963574885.1 Lepilemur ruficaudatus
GCTCCGGGCTGGCCGGCTGTGCTCTGCCTCTGGTCAGCACTCGCTGTTACTCTCCTAGTCATCTTTTTATCTTCCTGGGTAATCTCAGGCTTAATTTGGTTCCTGCCTTTAATATTCCCATCTGGCGTCTTTCTTTCTTTCTTTCTTTCTTTCTTTCTTTCTTTCTTTCTTTCTTTCTTTCTTTCTTTCTTTCTTTCTTTCTTTCTTTCTTTCTTTTTCTTTCTTTCTTTCTTTCTTCTTTCTTTCCTTTTTTAAAAATATCTGTCTGAAACTTATATAGTCATCCTCATGACTACTTAGTTATTTAGAGTAATGTTTCTCTTCTGTGTGCAACTGGGATCCATGTTAACGCCTTATATAGAACACAGAAGAAAGTAGCTGCAAGTTCTATGTAACTCTTTAGATGCCTCGAAGATGTTCAGGTCATTTTCTTCTTTGGTCTCTCTGGTTGCTACCTGTTCAGTAAGATCCCTTAGGGAACAGAGAGTTTGTCCCACCACATGTCCATTGCCTCTGAAGATATTGTAATATAGTTGCCTAGGCAACTGGGATCAAGCTTATGCAGACTAAAGTAAGACCTGTATAAATTACATGGTAGAATACTTTTCTGGAGGCACTTTGTCTTTTTATAGTCTATGCCTTTGTTATTAAGTATCATCTCTTAGTTTTTCGTAATTTGTCTTGGTACCTTTATTGAGAGGTTAATTTAAGTGATCACGATTGTATTATAGGCAACAGAGTTTGTCTTTTTGCTTACTTGGTTTTAACATTAGTGGCTGAATTTCTCAAACTCAGAGATTGCTTTAAAGGATAATGCTAAGTAAAAGGGGCATATGGAACTTTCTGATGTGATGAACATGTCTTATATGTTGTTTGTGTTGACGAATACAGGACTATATACATTTGTCAGAACTTACCAAATTGTACACTTAAAATTGGTGAATTTTGTTGTGTGTGTTAATAAATAATACCTCAATAAAGCTGATTAAAAAGAAACATAGTGTTAAGTAAAAATTATTCAAAGCTGAGATTTCCCTACAACATCTTTAGCATTCTTGTCTTCCAAATCACCAAACATTATTTCCTTCCCTCTTAGATATTATAGTCTTGTTATCACCACCCACTAATGGTCACAGGTGATAGGTTTTCAGGGGCTGGACATATTCCTTGGATTTGTGCTTATTTGTTTAGGAGAGATTAGATAAGAAAACTAGCATGAAGAGGATCCTTGTTAGCTATTGCTCTTGCAAGTTACTAGAAATGGTCAGAGGAAACCACTCATCAATGATCAAATATTTGCATATTTTCATTCATTCAACAATTATTAAATGCTTACTGTGTGCCAGGCTAAACACCAATAAATGTGCTTAATTTGCATTTCTCAGGCCCTAGTACGGTAATCCATGGTCTGAGTGAAACTAGTCTGGTTTTGCACTTCTCGTTTGTCTTCCTGGAGTTAAAAAAACAAAAACCATTGCCTCTCGATCCTTTTGGCTAAGATCAAGTGAAAAAAAAAAAAAAAAAAAAACAACCAAAAACCTAACCTCTTCCCCCTCTTCAAAAAATTCCCTGTGTTTATTTTATTTTTATCTCTTTTTGTACATTTTATCTCCCAAATGAGATCTTAAGGTTCCAGAAAGCAGGTACCACATGTCCCCCATGACAACCAGGAAAAAATGCCTTGTGCAGAGTAGAGTTTAAATTCCTCTTCTACCCTAGCACTTCATTCTTCTATTAGAGTATTTACCACAATTTACTAAAATTATCTCCTTGTGCTTGTGACTTTGTGAAATTATAATTTCTCAAGTGGCCCAACTGACTGTATTTTTTTATGCATTATACTCTCAGCATATAGCACCAGCCTCAGTAAGACATTCAAAAACCTTACTGACAAATCAGGTTATTAATATAAGGGATGATGAAAGACTTAACTAACCAAAATATTTACCCTTTTGTTATGTAAATTTACTTGAAATTGCCATCTCAGACTTCATACTTTCACTTTTGTAATTATATGACCCATTTGGGACTATATGTTATCTGAGTGGAATAATATACTAACAAGCTAACACAGTCAGATTTAGTTTTTGGTTCAGAGTTTCTCAAATTTTTTGGGTGGTAATCCATTTTAAGAAAGACGTTTAACCTGAAACCAGGAAATATAAATATATATATTACATATATGCAGATATATGTGTACACAACAGCCATACTTACCCTTATAGCCATATTTATTACTATGATACATTCTGATATTTTATTCTCTATTCTGTTGTATTCTGTTTCTATTTTCAAAATTACAAGTTGTTAGGATGTGCTTCTTTGATTTCATGACTCGCTAATGCAGTTTGAAAAACACTGGCTTGGTTTGTTCCTTAATCCATTGCCATTATCACACATCTATGTATGCTAGGTCTTGAGCAAAAAGAAGAATTCTGACATACACGTCTGGACATTGAATGTTGCCAGGGGAACGATGTTCAGCAGAGAGAAGACCTTGAGCCTCAGGACTGGATGAAAGAGGGGCATTCAAAGACAAGGGGATATGAGAAGAGGGGTACCAAACACAATTCCTCCTATTTCCCACTGCATTATTTATTAGGCCAATGTACATCTACTTTTCCAGCTGGACTGTGAATATTCCCAGGGCAGCAACAACACATTATTTGCCTTTATATCTTCATTAACAAACAAGGGTCCTGGGCTTAATGAATATTTGCTAAGTTGAGGGTAAAGTGAAGAGCTCGTATTTATCAAGCACTTATGATGTGCCACACAGGCATGTGTAGTAAATGCTGGTGGTGCCTGCTTTGAGGATTGATTGTTAACGCTCCTAGGGACCCTCCTCTATAAAATGACCATCTGGCTCTTCTGTCCCTCCCTTCTCTTACGTCTTTAGCCAGTGACCAATGGTCAACTGACTACAGAATACAGAAGTCCAGTCTGCTGCCTCAAGATGGGACCAACCTGTAGTGTGGCTCATGCTGCGGAGCTCCCCAAGGATTAGGCTGGCGCTGGTCTCCAGCGGACACCACACCCTCGCCCAGCTTCCTTCCCTTGCGCCATTCTGCTTCTCTGACTCCCTCAAAAAATCACCTTCACAAGAATCCCCTCCTCAGGCTCTCCTTCCTGGGAATCCACCCTAAGACAATATGATTCCAAGCAACTTACAGAGTTATCGATTTGGTGCTCTGAGAAACTCTTGGAAACAGCCATTTATTTATAGGTGAGAAAACACAGGTGCAGGGAAGTCAAGTCACACAGCAGTGAACTGGGATTCACACTGAGGCCGCCTGACTTTGGGCCAAAGCTCTTAACCATCACACAGTCTGCAGCCAGGGTCGGGTTTGTGTCTGGCTGATGGGACAGGGGTGATACCCTTGCCAGACGGGCACTTTGGGAGATGTGTTTGGTTCCTTAGCTCTGCACATTGATTCACTTAATAGCACTGTTGAAGTTCTGCGGGAGATTAAAATTTTGATAAGTACAACATAGAAATATTTATAGTCCCTTCCAGATTTTGTGGGTAGAAAAAGGAAATAACAGCTTCTCCCCATATCAATTCAGCAACAGAGAATTTATTTTAGATATAAAACTAACATGCTGATAGACGATATTTGTATATTCTCAGTTTTTCATTGAGTTTGACTAATCCACAGATGTTTGACTGAAAACTTGTTTGTGCTGGTGGTTGGAATCCAATTTGCAGTTAAGTCACTTATTCACTGCCAAGGTTAACAGTTTCTAAGCTACAGAGAGATGAGGAAAGCCTTTGTAGTCAGTAAGTTACCATTCTTCTCTTTTTGAGAAACATTATTCTGGCTTTCTATGTCACATATGTTAGCTCTGTGGTTGCTGCTACCTGTTATTCTTTAACTAAGTTATCATTTACGGTGGCTAACACCAAATATACTTATCACAGAATAGGATTTTTTAGGGTATTCTTTTTAATATTAAAATTTGGAGTTTTGAGCACTTGGTTATTTACTGTCCAAATTAGTAAGAGAAGTAGTGATTATGCACACTTGGTATCAGACCATGTTTCCATTTTTGTAGCTGTGTGATGCAGGGCATGTTATTTAACATATCTGAGCTCAAGCTGAATAATCTTTAAAATGAAAGTAATACTATTTTCCACCTCATAGGGTTATGGTAAGAGTTCAATAAAATATAGATGTAAGGTGCCTAACATAGTACCTAATACCTAGTAAGCACTCATTAAAAGCTCGCTCTCATTCTTCTTATTATTATAGATGTTTGTTGTGTTTTAGCCACCATCATCCCTTCTCTTTCTTTTGTTCACATTACCCTGATTTCCTCTGAGAGAATGACTTTTCAGCTATTGCGGGTAGTCTTTTTTTAATTTTTTTTTTTTTTTGAGACAGAGTCTCACTCTGTTGTCCAGGCTAGAGTGCTGTGGCATCAGCCTAGCTCACAGCAACCTCAAACTCCTGGGCTCAAGCGATCCTCTTACCTCAGCCTCCTGAGTAGCTGGGACTATAGGTGTGCACCATGATGCCTGGCTAATTTTTCTGTTATTAGTAAAGACAGAGTCTTACTCTTGCTCAGGCTGGTCTTGAACTCTTGACCTTTGGTGATCCTTCTGCCTTGGCCTCTCAGAGTGCTAGGATTATTTGTGTGAGGCACCTTGCCCAGCCTGTGGGCAGTCTTGGTGTGATTGTCATTGAAGGTGACTTGACCTTCCTTAGCTGAGAGGTGGGTACGTGTGCTACGATAGGCTGTTAGACTCTCTATTCTGGGACTGTGATGGCTGAGAGGAAAGATGCAAAGCAGGGGGCTAAAAAAACATCAAATGCCTGCAGCAGATTCAGCCACACAGCAGCTCTGATGAAATGTGAGAACTTGGGAGCTCTGGTCCTACACTCCTGAGCCTGTTTCTTCAGGCCTTTTGTTCTCTGAGCCACACACCATCTTTGCAGTGAATTACCATTTACTCAAATTACTCAGAGTAAGGCTCTGTTTCTTCCAACCAAATAATGCAAAGTGATATAAATATTAATTATATGGATACGATTAAGGCCATTTTTTCAAGGCAATAAAAAACTGTTCTGTAAGTCTGAAATAACATTATTTGTTGGACCCATTATTATACTATCATACCTACTATAGGTATCAATAAGCAACACATAGGACTTCCATTGTGGTAAGATTCCCACTCATGTTCACTGTTGTACTCCCAGGATAGGACCTGCTGCTCAGTAAACATGCACTGAATGAATGGAGAAATAGTCTTCGCTTGCCTTCTCAGGTTATATCATTTTTGCAGTTAGAGTGACGCTATAATTCTTTGCTGGAAAGTAGACCTTTATTATGCAGAGCTCCTTCTGAGGATGGAGTTAGGTATTGTACTAGTACTTTAAATGTATTGCTCTACTAATCCTTATGATGATTCCAAGAAGTGGATTTTTTTCATTTCCATGTTAGATTAGTATACTGAAGCTCAGATAATTCCACTTAATAAGAAGCAGAGCCAGGGGCTGAACACAGCTGTACCTGGTTTCCAGACCCGATGGGCTTTTTAGTACATGTGTAAACCTCTAAATTATCTTATTTCATGCTCTTTTGCTTCCTATTCTTTTCATTAACAAAATTATCTGCTAACCTATATCTGTGCACTTCCGTAGGATAAATGCAAAGAATGGTGTTATGACTATCTAATCTAAAATTGACATCTAAACAAGCTTCTTAAAGCTTGTATGTCCAAATAGGTATTGTCCCTTTGGATGTGGTTATCTTGGAAAGTTGTGCCTCCAATGCTTAGTGAATTGTTTATAGGTCTGCTTCCCATTCTCTTGAATGCCCTTAATGTGGTAACTCTTTGTTTTTTGAGGAGGGATTTGACCTTTAAAACAGCCAAAGGCATTTGGAGGGCAATCTAGTGAAGTCATGTTGGGAAGGACCATTTTTAATGAAAAATGAGGTATGAGTGTCAGTGTTGAGACTGGTCCAGTGTGTGGCTTTTAAATTGTTTTGAAGGCTGCTCTCCACTGGGGAGCCCTGAAGTCTTTTCTTTCATCTAACAAATATGAGGCCCGGAATATATGGTGACAGCAAGACAGGCACAAGCAGTGAACACAGGTACAACTAACTGTGGGTTTTCATCACGTTTGTGACACATACACTGAGGAAAAGTCCAGGCTGTGATGAGAGCATGTCTCAGAGGAGTCAGAGAAGGCTTCCTTGAGTAATTGTCATTTCAGCTAAGTGGCAGGTGAAGAGACAGGAGGGTAGGGCAGGGTTTCTCAACCTCCACACTACTGGGATTTGAACTAGATAATTCTTTGTTGTCAGGGAGGGACTGCCCTATGCATTATAGGATGTTTAGCAGCGTCACTGGTCTTTACAAACTAGATGCCAGTAGCACCCAGCTGTGAAAACCATCCAAAGTCTCAAGACATTGCTAAATGTCCCCGAGGGGGCAAAATCACCTTGAAAGGTGAACCACAGGTGGAGGTAAAGAAGGAGTGAGAATGTTTCATGTAGAGTGAACAGCACACACAAAGACCCAGGATGGAAAGGAGGAAGACAGGCGTTTTGGAGGAATGGAAAGAATGCTAGTAAATTACTGGCGAGACAGTTGTAAACTGAATATTCAGGAAAATTTCTTTGTAGCAGCCTCCTCCTCAACTGGTTTGTGATCTTCTCATAATAAGCCAAGCTAGCCATGGGAAAAATTCCTTTAGGGAGAGGGAGAGGTCTAAACCAGAGGTCATAACAAGAAGTAGGGCTTTCTGGCGCATTGCAGGATGTTCAGCAACATCACTGGCCTCCACCTGCTGGATGTCAATGAAACTAGGGTCTTTACAGTTTAAACACAATGGAAGAACTTGTTGATGTGAAGTGTTTAAAACAGCTACGTCTCCATGACTTTCTGGCTACAGTAAAGAAAACAGAATGAAACAGGCAGCATGGCAGTGGTGGGTGGCACATGAATTACATGTGGGAGTTGATACTGATCCCTAATCCCTCAGGAGGGGGCCTGGGTAGCCAGAGCTGTCAGGTGGTTTCCTTTGTTTGTAGTCTTGTCAGCTTTCCCTGGGGTGCAGTATGAACATGACCATTATCTCAATGGTCCATATTGTAAAAAAAGTTAGAAAGCAATGCTAGATAATCAAACTTGCTAGAACACTGTATAAAATAGTACATATTGGTCATGAATGAGTGGTCTCTTTCATTTCTAAAAGGTTTTGTGTTACAGCGCCACAATTTAGCAGCACTTCTCAGATAAGTTTATTCATATTATAAGTATTTTACTCTGATCTCATTCATACCTATGGCAATTTAGTTGTTTGCTGTTGTTGCCAGAGCACTGCTTTGGTCATACTGCCTTTGATGTGGCCCATTGCTATGCTATTTGTTTATTAGAAACCACTTTGATATTCAGGTGAATGATATAATTCCTTTCAGTGGAAAAATAATCCACTGTAAATATCTTTTTCTTTTTCTTTTTTTTACTTTTTGAGACAGAGTCTCACTCTGTTGCCCCGGACTAGAGTGCCGTGGCATCAGCCTAGCTCACAACAACCTCAAACTCCTGGGCTCATGTGATCCTCCTGCCTCATCCTCCCCAGTAGCTGGGACTACAGGCATGCGCCACCATGCCTGGCTAATTTTTTCTATATATTTCTAGTTGTCCAGCTAATTTCTTTCTATTTTTAGTAGAGACGGGGTCTTGCTCTTGCTCAGGCTGGTCTTGAACTCCTGAGCTCAAACGATCCTCCTGCCTTGGCCTCCCAGAGTGCTAGGATTACAGGCGTGAGCCACTGCACCCAGCCATGTTTCTTTTTCTTAAAGAGATGGATTTTGAGCCTCTGCCAGTCTCTCTCTTTCTCTGTCTCTCTCTTTTTTTCTGCAGTGAGCCCCAGAGGGTGTGAGCTTCCCTGCTGAAAGTCTGTCTTCCTCAGCAGAGGACTGTAAGCCGCAAGAGGGCGCAGCCACTTCTGTTTTGTTCACAGAGCACTTGCTCTACCCAACAAGCATATAATAGCCTCCTTGTAAAAATCTGTTAAATTATAATGGTGTCTTAGTCTGTTTGTGTTGCTATAAAGGCATACCCGAGGCTGGATAATTTATGAAGAAGAGAGGTTTATTTGGCTTACAGTTCTGCAGGCTGTGCTAGAAGTGTGACCACCATCTGTATCAGGCCCTCAGGAAGTTTTCACTCATGCTGGAAGGCGAAGGAAGCCAGTGTGCGCAGAGATCATATAGCAAGAGAGAGGGAAGGTGCCAGGATCTTTGCAACAGCCAGCTCTTGGGGAAACTCTCTTGGGAACTAGTAGAGCTAGAACTCACTTGGGCCATCCTCCTCCCAGAGAAGACAATAGTCTATTTAGGAGCCATCCACCCCCATGACCCAAACGCCTCCCATTAGGCCCCACTTCCGACAATTGAAATTTCAACCTGAGGGTTGGAGGATAAACATCTAAACTATAGCAAATGGTAATTGGTTTAGGGAAGTGGAGGAACCCAAGAAGACTCTAAAAAGGGTACTTAGGAAGGTGAGAGGAATTCAATTTTTTTTTTTTTTACTGGAATAAAATGAAGTCATGGGCCGCTTTCACTTACTCCTTAAAGGTTGGGCTGACTTCAGCTCATATTTGGATTAGCTAGAGGTTAGATGGGGTAAGAATTTGGTTATAGTTTATTAAGATTAAAAAATATATTTGCTATTTTTAAATTGCTTATTTGTATGAATAAGCACTCTACCACATTGTGAGAATGTGAAGATCATGGCCTGATATTCAACATCAGTTTGTGCATACTTTGCTGGCTTTGCATGTAAAACAATTCAGGAGGGCGGAGTCACCTCAGAGTAAGGAAAGGAAACCTTTCTTACTGTTGTGAACCTGAATTTTAAGAATGACCTTCTTAAGGTGGAAATTGCCCTCCCTGGTGTGGGCTGGGGGTGGGGGTCTGGAAGCTCCCTCCTCCTCTGCTCGTTTTGGGGTTAAGTTCTTATTCAGTTTGCTTCTCTTCATATCTCACTGCCTGACCACCCTCCACCTCCAACCATGTCTCAGACAACAGAGAATCTGGGGGTGGTGTTATATTAAAGGTCAGGACAGTACTAAAATCATGTTAATTTAAACAGTAGCAAATTAGCATTTTGTGAATGTAAAAGGTTTACTTAAGAAGTTATGGCTATGCAGTCTAAAGCTTCCCACAGGAAGGAATGTAGGTCGCGTGGAGGAGAATGTCTCTCTAAAATACATAAGCACAAGTCACTGGCGGTTAGTGAATCATCCCCCCTCGGATTTGTGAACACAGCTCTCTAGGTTGGGCATAATTGGGCAGGATTTCAAGTTAATTCAACAAACACTTGTTGAGCAAGACCTGGGTTTCTGTTTGCTCTGCTCCATATAGATGAATTGTTCTCCATTCTGTGTGGAGGTGGTGGGGAGCAGACCGATTGTTTTAGGCAAACATTACTGTTGGGAAATACTTGACCTAAGTGGGTTCAGTTACTTCCTGAGAGTTCAGTGAGGTTGGAATGGAGATTGAAACTTGAGTTGTGTATAAAAAAACAGAGAAAGAGAAACAGAGAAATGCAAGTCAAAACATTTCGCCAACTCTTGCATTCGTGTATATTTTCCATCCCTGACATGATTACGCTTTTTATTTCCCCAATTAGATTTTAAACCATTTGTAGGGAGGAAACTCGGTTTCTTTTAACAAGGGCTCCCAAGCATGCATTGTAGAGTTAAGTACCTTATAGACTCTCCGTAAATACTGACCTGAGGGGAAGTGCCTGTGCCCCATAGTGTTTCTTCCGGGCTTGGTATTTTCCTTGAGAAGCAGACCTCGCCTTGAAGCATCATTCCTTTAAGTTGGGATGGTTTCCTGAAAGGTTTCAGCACAATGACACTGATTAGCTGCCAGACTAATTGCTCACTACCACCAACCTTGTTTAGCAGACAAACTGGGCCCAGGGGTAAAATAACACACACACTGAAGCAAACTTTCCAACATGTGCTCCTAAACCTTCCCCCTTGCGTTGGGAAAGTGACCTTTTGGTGAACAAATGTTCTTTCACCTTCACTGTTTAGAAGTTGTTAACACGGGGCCAGCGACATGATTGATGCCCCCGCTTTCCTCTACTGCAGAGTAGGTTCTACTCTTTCCCCCTCGGAGCCGTGAGCTTTTTATATTGTTTTCCTTTGATAAGGTGGCTGGCTTGCCCATAAATTTGAATGTATTTTTTAATGACCTGGTGGTCTCTGAAAGAGTGTTATTCTGCTTTGTAGGCTTCTGGCTTTTCTTTGCAAATCACATCACTGGCTAAACCTTTTCTGAACACAGCCTTCTATTAGTAATCTGGGTCAAAAGGTTTTTTTTTTTCTTTTTTCTTTTTTCTGCCTTTTTCTTGTTTGTGGTTTAATCTGATTGTCTCAGGTAAATGTGACTATCTTCTTTGAGTCTGTTAAGGAGAGCAGATCTTTAAAGTAACTCCTTCCAGCAAGCTTCAAAGTTTTCAAAGTAGAAAAGACATCTACAAAGATGGAAAGACCAGTACCAATACTCCTTAGTTATTTTTATAATTTTAATATTCTTGGTGAGGGAGGGTGGAGAGTGAGGGTGGATCTTCCTTAAAGCCCACCATTGCAGATACCAAAAACAGCGGAGAGTGAGGCAGTGGGGCAGAGCGAGTAAAGGCACAGACTATGGGGTTCAGTGCGTGACTTTGAGCAAATGACATATCCTGTCTGTGCCTAAGTTCCCTCTTCTGTAATGTGGAAATAATAATAATAATGTTACCTACCCCATAGGGTTGTTGTGAAGAATAAGTGAGTTAATGTATTCAAAGTGCTTAGGCCAGAGTGCCTGGTGCATTGGAGGTGCTCTGTGAATGTGAGCTCTTAGAGGTTCTGCAACAATTCTGCTGTCCCAACAGCTTTGAAATCAAACAACAGTTATTTTGTTACTTTAAACATAATTTATTTGGTGGCAGAGCAAACTTGAACTGATGGGAATATTTTCATCTTTTTTATTCCATTTAATGTGAATATTTATAAGTTCTGCTATGGAAATATTAATGTATTTGATGTGGGGTGATGACCTCATCTACTAGGAGGGGTGTAAATGTGTAGTATTAATATATGCACCGTATTACATTTATAAAATTAGAAACATTCTGATGTTTCTAAATTGTCACACATATCTGATCTCAAGGGTTTCAGATAAGAACACTGGGTGTGTGCTGAGATAGAGCAAAACATTGGCAAAATACTTGTTGTTTATTACCTATCCTTCTTCTTCTTGGTTATGCACGTTGGTGTTTTCTCAAGGATTAAAGAAAAATAGAAATTTCTCAGGCTATTCACTTATTTATAATATACTTACTGAACCCATACTATGTGCTAAACAACCATGGCCTTCTACTTTCAGGGAGCTGATTGGCCAGTGGTAGTTATGCATTATTGAGGGCCTACTATGTGCACGACCTTAATCTAGATTCATTATTCACATGATCTCCGATCTTTGCAATCATCAGTCCTGCAAATGAAGGAACAAAAGCTCAGAGATATTAACCTGCTCAAAGCTGATAAATGGCTGAGCTGGGACTTAAATTCTGGCCTCAGTGGCTCCGTGGCCTGTATTCTTTCCACTTTACCACATTATCTCTTGCTAAGAGCACTCAGAACTAATGGCTCTTAAAAAGGGTCTTGTAGACTTTAATCTTGTGACATGCCATGTTCTGTGAGGCCTGACAAACAAGAAAGGTTCACTGGGGTGTTTGACCTCCCTGGAAGGGTTGTGTCACCGTGTGCAGGGGCCTTGTCCACAGCCAGTGGGTGAGTCAGGACAGTCAGAGATGAAATAATGGAATGGGGTATACATAAAATGCTGGAAAGTTGCAAAGTCAGTTTTATATAACAATCATTTGTAACACCTTGATGAAAGTAAAATTTATATGCCATGACAATCACAAATCTTAAATGTCCAAATTCAGTGGAATTTAGGTAAGAGCTATACACCTGCTTATCCACTACCCCAGAAAATTTCCTTGGCCTCTTCCCATCAAACCTCACCCCAGAGGCACCACTGTTCTGATATTTCTCTCTCCACAATTTAGCTTTGTTATTTTTTGAGCTTCATGTAAATGGAATCAAACAGGATGAGCTGATCTGTGTCTGGCCTCTTCTGAACAGCACACTGTTTTTAAGATACATCCAAATTTTGTGTGTATCAGTAGTTCATTCTTTATTTTTCTGTGTAGTACTGTATTGCATTGTCTGAACATACCACAATTTATTTTTCCGTTCTTCTGTTGTTGGATATTTGAGTTGCTTTCAGTTTGGAGCTATGGAATAAAGTCGCTGTAAATATTATTATACAAATCTTTTAGGGATGAAATTGTTCGTCTATCTTGGGGTCGTAACTAGGATTGGAATTGCTGGGTCATAAGGCACGTGTGTATTTAGTTTAAGAACAAACTAAACAGTTTTTCAAAGTGTTTGCATACATTTCACACCATCAGTATCTGAGACTTCTAGTCGCTCCACATCCTTGACAATCAGGTGTTGTCAATCTTTCTAATTTTAGCTGTTCTGATGAGTGCTGGAATGATAAATCATTATGGTTTTTGTTTGTATTTATTTGCTGATTAATGATGTTAATTAACTATATTTTTATGTGCTTCTTGGCCATTTACATATTTTGTGTGTGTATAAACTGTTCAAGTTATTTGTTCATTTATTACTGGGTTGTTTGTTTTTTTATTATTGATTATAAGAGTTCATGTATTGCATTACTAAGTCTTTCTCAGGTATATGTATGTATAACAAACATTTTTTTCCCATTGTGTGGAAAACTACCAAGTTGGATTTTTAAAAGTGAAATTTCTTCAGTGAGGTGACCTTGGATTTTGGTGACTGTCTCAGGCTGATTAGAGAGTATTTATTAGGATGTCCGTCTTCCTCTTTCCAGCAAGTTACTTTGTGATTGGCAAGAGGAGGGACATTTGCAGAAAGAAGTTCGTGTTGCTCATGGCCCCCAAATTATTTCCTTTATAGACACCCCTCTGAAGTTATAATGAGAGTATGTGATTCATTCTCCAAAACTTCATTTTATCCTGTTTAGGATCATACTTATTTTATTAACTAAAGTAAAAGTTACTGGAAAAAATTTAAAGAAACAAAAACTAAAAACTGCTTTTTTCCAAAACAGGAATTTTTAGAAGCATGTGGTAATTGCTTAAAAGTTTTCTTAATTATAAAAGTAAAACACATTTCATATAATGTAAATTGGCAAATATTTTTAAAGAAAGGAAAACTGAGCATTGCAGGTTAAAATTAAAGTCAAAAAGTTAATTTGAAAAAGCAAATAAAACAACCCACAGATTTCTGGCTTTCAGGATTAATCCCTATTGTACTTTTGTTAGTCAAAGTATGCTGTCTTTTTCTCAAAGAAAAACGTACTAACAATTCATGAGCTATTACTAGAATTTGCTCCTGCCCACATAATCAAGTGATATCCTTTAAAAGGCTGAGTGATAGGATTGGCTCATTAATTTCCAATATCAAATCCACAGCATATACGTGCCTGTTTGAACTCTCACCTAATTTAAGAGAATCAAATAACAACCTAAGGCTACAATTAGGGGAAGTAAGCATGAGTTTCAGCCAAATTTTATCCTCTTGAGTATACACTAGCTGTAGCCATGAAGCATTTTTCCTCTTTGGAATGTGGTGAAGTTGGGCTGCTATTCTGAGAATCCTCTCGTCCTCTGGGCTCAATTCCTCCAAGGACAGGTCACACCAAATGGCAGGTTTCCAACCCAAGTTGCTTTCCTAACTCCTTTAGCATGTTCCTGTCCATTTGAGTGACTTGTTCTTAATTCACAGGCCACTGCCTCTATTGTGGGTGAATTATGTCCCCCCGACCAACCATGTGTTGAAGTGCTCACCCCCATTGCCTCAGAGTGTGATTGTGTTTAGAGACAGGGTCTTTAAAGAGGGAAGTATAAGAAGTTAAAATGAGGTCATTAGAATGGACCCTAATCCAACGTGACTGGTGTCCTTATAAAAAGAGGAAATCTGGACACAGATACATACAGGCGCAGAGGAAAGTCCACGTGAAGACTCAGAAGGCAACGGTCACCTGTAAACCAAGGAGTGAGGCCTCAGAAGAAACCAACCATTCCAATCTTTCTTGAACTTCTAGCCTCCAGGACTGTGAGAAAGTAAATTTCTATTGTTTAAGCCACCAGTCTGTGCCACTTCACTGTGGCAGCCCCAGCGAACTAATTACAGCCTCTGATGGACTTTCGCTCCGACGCTGTGAATATTAAGTTCTGCCAGGTTAAGGCAGACGCTGAGCTAAATCTCAGCCCATGTATTACTCAAAAGGCTCAGAACATTTACATTAATCACTTCTGTTTTTGTATATCCTACTTAGAATTTTAAAAAATACTAATATGTAGCTTATTTGATGGTTTCATAATATTACATACTTTTGGATTAATATAGATCTCCTTAATTATACCTGATTTTATACAAAATAGACATTCATGTAAAATATATCAAATATAGTTTTGAACTTTAAGGGCAAGGGACGAAAATCTTCCTTTAGATGTTTAACCATAAAATTTTTTATTCTTGGGAGATGTTACTGAACATTTCTCTGCCTCCATTTCCCCTCTAAAATGGGGGATAATAATAGTGCCTACGTCATGGAATTTTTGGAGGGTCAAATATGATTTTTATTTTGCATAGTGTTGGCACATGCTATTTATTAGATAAAGTGCTTTGAAATCATATTGATTTTCTAAAGATTTGACAGCTCAGGAATAAATCCTGCAGACATACACACATTTTTTTTTTCTTAATATATTCATGTTGACTCAATACCAGGACAGAGGGAAAAGCTTTCAAGGTGCGAGTGCCTAGTCTGAGAAGTAGGTGGTATGTCCCCATTCCTTTTCAGCACTCTGAGTCACCTACTTTCAGGAGAGAGTTCCTCACCCTTCACGAAGAGCCACTGGCTTTTCTGCTGCTCTCCATCTAGACTCCATCACGGAGACACTCCTGGGGAATGACTTTTGGTCCCTCTGTCTCTCTCTCCTGCCTTTTGTTTCCCAAAGTCTCCAGTTTATGAATATGCAATTGAGGGAGGTCATCTTCTCAAAGGTCAATAAAAATTTGCTGGTCCCAGATCTTCAAACACGTGTGGAAGCTTCCTCTGCTCAGAAATGTATTAATAGCCCTTCTTCAGGGACTTCGTTAGCTTTGGTATTTCTTTAAGGAGAACAATTTCTGGGAAACGCACCTATTAGCCATTCGCCCCTTCAGAGTTTGTTACTTAAATCAGATAATTACATTTTCCCTCTGACAGGAGCTTGAGGTGAGCTGGCCTGTCCATGCAGCTAATGAGGTGAGAAGGGCAGGCCTGAGCAGCAGAGGATGCTGAAGGGTGCGGGTAAGCTGTGGGGAAGGAGAAACACTGGCCTGGGAACTTGGAGGCCATGTTTAAAGGGGCAGCAGGATAAACATGCTGCCTGCAATCTTGTTTAGGGCCCTGTGGAGGCTTGTGGTTGCTTAACAGTCGGCAGAGTTTAAGCCCCTCACCCCCATTATTTATTCATGGGAGCAGGGCTCGCCTGGGACAAAACCCTGCTGGAGATGCAAGGAACCCTCCTCGACCTCATACTGTCTTTACCCACCTTCTCCATCCCTCCCTCAGGCCCCACCCTGCTGTGCCCGGATCTAATCTCCTTGGTTCAGAACCTACTGGTTGTCCTACTTGGCCAGAATCAGGATTCTCACTGGGACCCCACACTGAGACCTCCGTTCTCCCCTCTGGAAGTGCTGAGCCTGTCCTCACCCGTTTGCCTATTTCTTCCTCTTCAGAATCTACACAAATGTCACTTCCTTAGGAGACGTAAGAACAATCCGGAAGCCATAGTACACACGGGGACTCAAGTCAGTCTTGCTGTCACCCACCATGATGCATGTGTCATGTGGGAAAAACTGGTGCGCCTTGTCATGGAACTAAAGCCATAGTTGGCCAGGCTCCTCTGTCACATATCTCCTGGCAGTATAGTCCTATCCTGCCCAGTGCCTACCTCAGTTGGCGATGACGCATTATATTTGTGTGATTGGTGCTTAATATCTACTTCCTACACTAGGCTGTAAACCCACGAGGGAAGACACATCTGTCTTTTTCACCTTTGTGTCCCCAAGCCAAGCACAACGTCTGACATGAAGTAAACTGTCCATAAATGTTTGTTCGAATGAATAAGTGAGGCCCCGTGGGGCACGCTTGTTCTTCCTCTGCTTGCCACGCGAACGATGATGCTATCCTCATCTTGCAAGGAGGTTGGCATGTGAACATGAACCACAGGAATCCAGAGAAGCAGACCAGGTGGTTTCAGAGCCTCCTGAAGCTCTGTCCCAGGTGACTCTTGGGGACATTTGATGCCAATGGGTGTATCACTAGCAGCGGGGAGCAGTGGGGCTGGTTCTCTGTGGCACTGCCTGCTGGTGGTTATGGAGAATGCAGTCATGATTTATGTGTTCATAAAGTCTGTCCAGAGGAGCAGAAATTCATCAGAGGCAACTTTGGTCATTTCCCCTCTAATTGCAACTGCTGCTTCCTCCCATAAGGAAAGACTATTATAACCTAAAACCTTATTTGGGCTGATTTTACAATGGTTAACAAATGATGCAAATTTGCATTTTCTCTGGATTTTGCATAGTGCTAGTGTATTCATGACTTTATATGGATGTAGCTCTAAGGCTTTCATAGAATGTCTTATTTCTCATTCCTGTGGTTAGTAGAAATAGAAAAGCCAAAGTCTCACTTACTTTTGTAGTCTATTGTGGAATTTTGATGATTTATTTTAAATGAAGCTGATTTTTTTCCACAACCGTGAAACAACTGCCAAACCTCATTTCAATGTATCACAGGCATAAATTATAATGATGAGAACTGCTTACATGTCTGTTACCTACAAAACTTGTGTTTATGAGCATTAAAAAGTACCAGTGAGAAACTTGAGTTTTAAAGATACTTGCAATTATTTGGGGTGTTCTTTTCATTTTCTGAAATTGGAAGTCTGGCTGTTGAGTGTTGAGCCTGAGTTTTTCTCTGGGGTTGTTGTTTGGGCAATGGAGATGTATATAAACTGAATGATTCATGGTCTGCAGATTTAATGTTCATGGAGGAAAAATATAATTACTCAACATCAGAGACCTTGTCTCCTGGTTAAAATGGATTTCATTCTACTGAAGATCTGAGCTTCATAGTCTGTCTCATCATTTTGTATTTGGGAGAGGCTCTTTTGGTCAATGAAAGTGTACCAGAAAAGTATTAGACCAGTCCAACTCTTCCATGCCCTGGTTACATGACATTGCCAAGACATTTAACTCCCACATCTTACTTCCGTGTGAAAAATGTAAGTTGTAATAGCTGTCCTAACCTACTTATAGGATTTGTGGTGATGGCCAATTAAGACAATATAGGTAAATTGCAAAGGATTGTGTAAACATAAGAAATCATTTTACTACATCATGTATTTTTATGGGTTTTCTTTTTTTTTTTTTGATATGTATAGGCCTATTTCCTCAACCAGTTTATAAACCTTCTAAGGTTTAAAAAAATTGGCCGTAACTATTAGTCAGATTTCAATTAGAGAGTCAGAACCACTAAGGAGATATAATATGTGAGATTTATAGTCACAGGCATTTAACTTTACAAAATTGCAAGACCTGGTGAGGAGGTAGTCTTTGTGTCTGAGGCTGGAGCTTGAAGGCCAGAAAGTAGGTGGCCTGGAAGGGAGGAGGGATATTAAAGAGAGAACAGTAAGGACAAGCCAGAAGCCATAGTACACACTGGAACTCATGTCAGTCTTGCCATCACCCACCATGATGTGTGTGTCATGTGCGAAAAGCTGGTGTCCCGTGACATGGAGCTAAAGCCATGGTTGGCCCAGAAACTGGAGAAGCTGACAGAGGATCAGAGGGGAAGGTGTGGTCTCTGTAGGTCCAGCCTCTGCCCCATGCCAGTGGGTCAAGCCAGCAGTAAATGACAATGTGCATGAGCTACGAAAGAATCTTGCTCTAGCTGGTAAAGGTAAAAAGAAATATGGCCAGTGCTTTTCTCCCTCACTCTAAATCTCTTGCAAATAAGCCTCTCCCGGTACATCTTTACATATAAAACATACAGGCAAGGTGCCTGCAACATTTGCGGGCCAGTGCAAAATGAAAATGTGGAGCCCTTTGTTCAAAAAGCAGGAAGCATGCTCTTCTTTTAAACATCTGTCATGGTGTTTATTATTTGCCATTTGATTTCACTCTCCCTAATGCATGGGATACTCATGGGGTGAATGCAGACCCTCACAGGCACCTTGGGCCCTGCGCCATGACTCAACACTCAGGGAGGATGTGCCTGTTTCCAGCCTGCCCTGCACTGTGCCCAAGACCCCACCAGAGGTGGAGGGTGGTAACAGTCAGCATGGGTGGAAGGGGAGTGGTGGCTGAGAACCCATGCAGGGAGGTGGAGAGACAGTAAGAGTCAGGATCATGCATGAGCCAAGACTTCAAGCCTCCAGAGCATGCTCCAGCATCCACTGGATTTCACTTATAAAACACTAATTCAAAGATAAAATTAATAGGAATTTCCACATTGAGCGTTAAACCTCACACACAAAGCCCCCCTTCTGAGAACAGACCCCTGAGCAATTTCACTGTTTGCATGTCTGTCAAGCCAGCCCTAGAAGACGGAAGGAAACTCTGGGAAAGGCAGTTCAGCCAAGCCAAGCAGATGCGTTACGAAGCCAACGCACCGTGCTCACTGCCTACTGCCTGCACTTTTTTCAAAGGGCTATCATTATGTGTTGAAGCAAATAAAATAGAGGGCTATGAACACAACCTTGTTCTTTTTCTGGCAGTCTGTCAGGCAGACACATGCCACATTATGGCATTACCACCAACATTTCCCAACTGCTGTTTCCCCTAGGACCAAGGCTTTTGATGTGACATTGATGAAGGCATACTACTACTCACCTGTGTCAATCCTTTGTAATTGAAAGGTTTAAACATACAGTTGGATTCCACAGGCTGATGAGTGTAATTGCATGGCTGACTCTTTCATCCCAACAACGCGGTCTTTGAGATTTCTCAGATGGGATGTTGCAAGATGCCTGCATAGCATCTTGCTGGAGAAGACAGCCCTCTATGGACCTCTACACACCTACCTGTCTCCCTGGGTATGCCAGGAATGCAAGGCCCTGATCACTCTGTACCTGGGCCATTTCTACAGGTTGTGTTTGCATCCAGCTACCTTAAGAGACGAGATAATATCTCCCTCTGGGACAAAGAGTAGGCTGTGACAAAAGTAGTGGGTTCCCCAAGTTTAGTGTTTGTATTAGTGTGCTAGGGCTGCCACAGCAAAGTACCACAGCCTAGATAGCTTAAATGACAGAAATTTATTTTCTCACAGTCTTGGTGGCTAGAAGTCCATGACCAAGGTGTGGGCAGGGTTGGTGTCTTCTGAGGCCTCTCTCCTTGACTTGACTTCTCCCTTCTTCATGTGATCTTTGTCTGTACCTGTCTGTGTGCAGATTTCTTCTCCTTAGAAGGACACCAGTCACACTGGATTAGAACTACCCTAATGACCCCCTTTTAACTTGATTGCTTCTTTAAAGATCCTATATGCAAATACAGTCACATTCTAAGGTACTGGGGGTTAGAGCTTCAACATACGAATTTTAAGAGGACACAATTCATCCAGTCTATAACAGTGTTCCTTCCTATAATACAACTCACTGTCCTCCATGTCACCACGTGGGACTTAGGGGTTAAGAAGAACTAACACAATCATGCTGTTTGCTGCGCTGTAATAAAGCCTTTTGTTTCTGATCTAGGTGTTTCGTGTCTTCTTCCAGCATTGAGAAAAGAGTAACAGCTAAATCATTAGATAAACATAGGGTAAAATATAATTCCAGATCTGACATTCTTGGCATGTGACATCAAAAACAAATGTTTTCCAATAGTTCCTCATGGTGGATCCAGATGTAACAGTGGGAGTGATTTCAAAACTGTCCTGCCTATTGAGAAATGACTAATTGGTTCTATTCTTTTCCTTCTTTCTGAGGTCCCTCAATCATCCATTAATACACAAGGTATTCACAGCTTTTACTTTCTCTTCATGGGGCCTCCATGTGTCCAGGACCCTGGAACAGGCTTGTCCACAGATGGTGAGTGGCTGTTGTGGTTCAGTGGAGAACAGATTCTACTGCGCTTCACCCCTTCCTTCTTGTGGCAGAAGAGTTTCTTCCCTCACTCCTGACTTTTCCCCCTGTGTGTTTGTCTCCTTCTGAGTCATCACTCTGCCTCATCTCTACCCATCCTGGCTTTATCTAGTTTCTGGGACAGGGAAACTGGCTTTGAAAGCAGGAATAAGAGACTCTTCACTTTGCTCTTGGGGCAACAGTTGCTTTGAATATTTGTTTTGGCTTTTGTGGAGGAGGAATATAGTTTATGGAGTACCCGTGAAAGAAAGGAGGAGGAGGGATGTGCACAAGGACAACCAGATAAATATCTCAAGCTATGACCTGCTGTGCAACTTTGACATCCTCATGTCTTGCAGAAATGAAAAAAATAGCTGCCAATGGAAATGCTATTCCTAGCACAGGCAGAGTACTCTAGACAAGGTCAGGCCATGACAAGAAATGCTTGTTCCAGAATATTTACACATTGCTTCAGAAAGAGAAGCTTCAGCTTGGATTCAAAGATGTTGAGATCAGATTCTGGGTCACGTGGAGAAAGTATTATTAAAAAATGAATAGAATAAAATTCAGAAGCTGTTGCAGTTGGCCTCACTATGTGGTATGTGAGTAGTAGCAATCTGAAATGACAAACAGATGAAGAATTTATGACCCAATCATGGAACGTCATCCTGAGCATTGGAGCATAGGGTTGCTGGCCATCTTGGGCGGGCTCTGTGGCCCCTCCCTGTCAATGGTAGTTTGACTCGGGTTGTGATGGAGACTCACGTTTTCTCACAAGGCCTTATGCCACTCACTGGAGTGACTGTGCGCCCCCATGGACGTGTATGCCCTGTGGAGGGCACCTGGGCTGTGCATGGAGGATGCTGCTTCATTGAGAGGCCTCCTCCCTTCAGAGGAAGGGAGTGGTGGGAAACCTTCTGCCAGGAAGGCAAGTAGAAGCATTCTAAGTTCACAGCTTAATCCTTTCTCCTGCTCCCTGAATTGTGACCCTAAAATTCATATGTTGAAGTCCTAAACCCCAGTACCTCAGAATGTGGCTGTATTTAGAGATAGGATCTTTAAAAAGGTAATGAAGTTAAATGAGTTCATTAGAGTGTCCCTACTCCAGTGTGACTGGTGTCCTTCTAAGAAGAAGGAATCTGGACACAGGCAGGTTCAGAAGGAGACCATGTGAGGAAGGGAGAAGGCAAGTCAAAGAGAAGCCTCAGAAGACACCAACCCTGCCCACAGCTTGATCTTGAACATCTCTGGCTTCCAGGATTGTGAGAAAATAAATTTCTGTTGTTTAAGCCACCCAGTCTGTGGTAGCTTGTTGTGGCAACCCTAGCACACTAAAACACCCCACACACACCCATGTGCACTCCAAACATATAAAATGATAGATAAAATAGAGCAAGAGTAAACTAAAAATGTATAGCCATGTTTTAAAATAAGGCAAATATCTCCATGAATGAGATTTGCAAAATAGTCTGAGGGGCTGTGTGTCTGCTGTATGTCAAGTCAGGTAGCAGGCAAAGATCACGGCCATGAATCTGACATTTGAAGGGGAAAAAATGAACATGCTTTTTCAGCTCACCCAGGTGGGGATCAGAGCCAGGCTCAGTGCTTGAAGCCAAGGGCTAAGGTGATTCGCTCACCTGTGAATGGAGGCGGCTAACAGAAGCTGTTACCAGCTACTACCTTATGCTAATTACTGCATGCCTAGTGAGTGGGAGATGGAAGGGCACAGTTACTACCTTGAGATTAGCGCTTGAGCCAGAATGCTCTGATTAGATCTGTGATATCTCCAGTGTCATTGAGGGACAAGAGCTTCAAACCTTCCAGTCCTGAAGTCTCTTAGTTCTAGAGTAGGAGTTCCCAGGGTGCGGGGAGACCACTGCAAAGCTTCTCTGTAGAAGACAGGGAAGGGGACAGAAAAACAAAGAGAATTGTTCACTCAAGGAAAATCTGCAAACCAAAATTCCAAAAGATGTAAAGAAAATTAACACCTAACTAACAGCCTGTACATTCAAGGGTTGAAAAAAAGATTCCCAAAATTCATGTTGAAGTCCTAAACCCTTTCAAGGCAGAAAGGTCCTTTGCTGCCTTGTGGAGTTTTTGCATGATAGTCTTCCTTTCACAATTTCAACTTTGTAGTCTGATGGCAAGGTGAGACCTTAGGGAAACTGCTTAAAACCCGCTTAAAGAGTGTCTCCCTTAGCCGTCAGCTACTTACTGTTCCTGTAGAGGAAAGCGTCTTGCAACAAAGGACCTTATTTAAAACTTATCAGTCACATGTCTTTCAGGATGCTACTGTAGATATTCAAAGACTCATTTCCTTGTGTGTAGACTTGACAAGAAATCATCTGACATTGATTTTTTTTTTTGCTTATTTTACTTCCTGAACAGTAACCAAACATACAGGATGATAGAAATAGACCTCACCAATGATTGGAAATGCTGTACTGTTTTCAAGACCTTTATCTGGGCCAACTGACATATGGTAACAAACATAGCTTTCCATAGCTGCCCAAAGTATTGTATATATACCTAAGGCAGTAGGGGTAGAAATACTGTCTTTGCCTTTGGATTCAAAGTGATTACGTGGCATGTGAGTTCCTGTGTTGCATGCAAGACTGATTTGAAGTGAGATGCAGTCCCCACTTCAATAAAGGGCTGGTTGTTGAAGGACTGCTTCCTCTGTGCCTACTTTGATGCTATCCACCTATTAGCTGAGCTGAGCTGAAGGAAGAAATTTGGCCAGGATCCTAAATTGCTCACCCATTCACCAGTCATTGCTTCAAGTTCCTAGGAGGTATGGACACCAAATACTGCACCAGATGCAATTTCTATACAGTGAGTTAGAAGTTTGTTCCAAGATAATTCTACGCCTGCTATGCCAGTGTCCTAGGCAGGACCACATGTGGATTGAGAGGATTCCTTTTGCCTCTCCAGTCTAAGGTCTCTACTTGGTCCTTCTTTTCCAGATTCACTCCTTATCTCAGTCCTCTGGACACTACCATTGTCACTAAGAGGAGGTGTAGAAAGTGAATTCAAACAGAGAATTTCCCTTAAGGCCTAGAACGGAGCTGGATTAAGTGGCTTACTCTGTAACAATGAAGTTTCCAGTGGATGGCTGCTATCAAGACTTTTTTCTTTGGAAGATAGAAAAATGCCATCCAAAAATTTACAAACAGGCGTGCCTTTTAGAATAGACACTGTAAATATTTTTGTAGATGCCTGACCTTTTGATATGAGAAAAACCACTTGAGTGAGCACTTTTATTTAGACAAATATAATGCAAATACCTATTTTTTTCTGATTTTAAGAAAAAACTGAAATGCTTTTCTGTGATACAAAAGTAGATGCTTCAGCTGTCACATGTTTTGTCTAGCAATTGGCAAAATTTTACCTCTGAAAAATTAGATATGTTTTTCTTCTAAAATTGGAATTAGACTACCCTGTGCTTGAAATTATAATTTTTCTTGTTGGGGGGGGATATATGTGGTGTATGTGAGTTTGTGTTTCACTGTATGTGTGTGTTTCTCAATCACTCACTTGCAGCAAATCAGAAGTAGGAACCTGATCATGGTAAAGGTGATATACAGGATTGATCTTTTTCCTACCTTCCTAGATCTCACTGGAGGTGAGATCAACAGGTTGATTAAACTGGTATAAAACAAGCTGGACTGAATGGCTGGTGTCCCACATGGTGCTATCTCAGCCACACTTTGACCAAGCCACACTTTGAAAAATACATTCTCTTCTCCAACTTATAGGTCCCTGTAGAGTTTCTGGCATAGTCTTTGGTGTCAGATAAAATGCATAGGTAGATATGCAACCCCAAAGGAAAGGCTACTCCCAAAGCCAAACACCCTAAGAAAAATGAGACAGCCTTGGATTTGGGGAAAAAAAATTATTCTGTCTTCTTTCCAAGGCCAGTGAACAGTTGCGCTCTAACTCTGAGGCATGCAGATTGATGAATGTGGAGACGGGGTGGGAGCCAGACAGAGAGCTGGCCCAGTAAGGGCCTCTGAGGTCATATTTGGGCCTCTAGACTCTAAGAGTAACTAATTCTAGCAAGAATCATTGAGTTACTGTTATACTTCTGTTATCTCCTAACCACCAATAAAGTATTATTAAAAGTTACCAGCTGATCTCTCAGGACTGGAGAGTCCTGGCTCATGCTCTAGAAGGACTGACAAAATGGAGAGCATTTTGAGGCCAGGCTGGGATGGTGGAGTCAGCGGAGAAGCCTCATGTTAGGGTGTGGTTTGGAAGGACCGTGCCATCTCAGGATGACAAGGAAGATCTGGAAGAGGAAGCTGGGACTTTTGCTAGGGCAGAAATTAATGAGCATTCTTGGAATCTGTTAAGTAGACCTAGGCCTAGATTCCAGGAATTGGGATAAGGAGAAGTTATCTCATAGAGATTTGGGAATAAAAAAAGAAGTGCAATCTCATTTCCTAGTCACAAATTGGTGAGAGAGCACAAGGTTACATCTACTTCTCGATTTAGAATCTCATCCTGAGGGTCTTAGGTCTTCTAAGGGATGAGGGGCTCTCTTTTGTTGAAGGAGGCCTGGGCCCTTCTGCCTGTTCCATCTGCCTAGGAAGGAGAAAAGATGTAAAGAGGGAGGGAATGCACAGTGCATGAGAGGGGAACACTTTTAATATCTAATTTTCCTCCCAGTGAAGACTTTGACTTCTAGCTCCCCTTAGCTGTGATACAGTGATACAGTTAAGTCTTTGACTCACCTTAGAGCTCTTTCTCCATGGGTGACATAATCTGGCTAATGTCAGGCAGCATGGCCCCTCACACCAGTTCTCTCTATTGCTGCTGCTCTTGGCCTCATCTGCTTTTGCCACCTAGCGTGGCCTTTCTCACTCACCCACATTCTCTCAACCAGGACTGGCACCCCTCTGGCACCATGGACACAAGGATTTCCATAGGCTTACACTGAAGATTAAGTCATGACAAAATCTTATTGCCTCCAAAATACAAAATGCAAAAAACCAACCAATCAACCAACCAACCAAATAAACCCTTCTAAATAAAAATTAATAAATCTTGAACTAAACGCCCATAAGTCCTCTTTCATCGTTATAAGTAAGTTTCATTTAATGCGGGGCATGGCTGCATTCTAAAACATTTGCTGTGAGGTGAAGAGGGTGTGGCTTCCAATACTGAGAGCTCCTGGGGTCCAGGAGAGTCTTAAAATAGGAGCTGGTTTTCCCTGCTCACTCTAAACTCTCACCTCCCTTCAAATCTTCTTCATATTTTCCTGTCACTTTCCACCACCCAGATTTTTCCAGCTAGTGCTAACAGCTGGAATGTCATCCAGCAGAAAAATTATATAATAAAAGCTCGAGGAAGAAAGAAATGAATTTCATTCCCTAGGCCAAAGTCCCTGGTGCTTAGACTACTCGTACTTGCCATCTGGCCTGGGGTGAAACAGGTGTTCTGTTGAAAGGGAAGAAACTCCGGGAACGCAGGCTGGAGAGAAAAGTGAGATGCGGCATGGCTGATTTCTTCTCAACCCGTCCCCAGTGAGCAGAATCCTTTTTCAGCCTGCACCTGTACCTTCCATCCATCCAAAGCTGGGGTTGTCTGAGATTTGGAGCAACTTGTTACTGTTTTGCTTGGTCCTTGGGGGTTGAACTTTCCCTGATGCCAAGAAGGCACTTTCCTTTTCCTGGTCATGGAGAGGCTGATTCTATAATAAATATGTCCCTGGAGAAGAAGGCTCCCAATTAAAATAATGAACCTTTGTCATCAATTCTTTAGACTTGCAGTTGCAGTTTTAGGTGTATGCAGTACATGAAGCAGATAGGACTTGAAAATCTGTACTTTCTAATCAACATATCATTCTGTCTAGACCCCGGGTCCAGGAAGTGGAATCTCAAGGCCCCCTTGGGGGGTTGAGTTTATAGGCTGGAGGATGTGAGGTAGGAAATATGAACCAGGGGCCAGGCCTGGCAGGGTGGCAGTTTTTGGCAGTGGACTGTTAAGTCCAATAAACTTAATCTGAAGCACATGAACCATTGGAAATTGGAAAATCCATCCAGCACTGTGTCAACACCATCACTCCAAGTATAATGTGCTGATGCCAAAGGTGGATTGTGGTCTCTTTGCATGGCCTTATCACAGCCATGGCCTGATTTTATTGTCCATTTCCATTAGGAGGTCATAATCTGATGTTGTCATAATCCCCAAAGAATATTGGATTGGGACTTTTGGTGACCTGGATTATGACCATGAATTTAGTTGAAGGATTTTGGACAAAATCCTTAATCCTTCTGTGTATGAATTTCTCACCTATAAAAATGAGCATAATAATACAATGCATATCTTACGGAATTGTGTAAGAGTAACATGGAATATAACAAGAACTTTGGAAGTAAATGTAACAACTTCTTGTGTGAAGGAGCTAAAGTCAAGTGGGAAAATAGTGAGCTCAGAGCTCAAAGAAGAGGGTTCTAGTTGTTGCTTTGCCATTTACTAATTGCTGTTCTTGGGGCTGTAGTCTATCTGGACCTCTGGTTCTCAAGTTTGCATAACCATCATATTCTTCAGAAGTGCTGCACAGGTTAAATGAGATACCGTATATGGAAAGGGCTTTATCAACTACAATATGATATACAAATGTTAGCACAAATGTTAATCAAAAGAGTGATTAACTTAGTGCCTTGCTATTTTTGAGCTGATTACCTTGCTTATTTTTCTTTAATAAAAAATTTTGGTGATTAGAGTCATGATGAATCTCAGATTTGTTGGATGTTGGATTCATGAGGCTGGCCTCTTAACACTTCCCCATCCACAGCAGGACAGCTGCTCCTGGTTGCCCTTTCCACGCACAGATCCTCGGCACCACTCCTTGGGGATGTCAGCACATTCCAACGCTGCCCCTGTCAGCTGCTTATGAAACTGGAAGTTGGGAGGTGGGTTCCAAGAGCATGGCCCTGGTGCCACTCAGAAGGAGTGTCATGTTTGTTATCAGTTGCTTGAATTGAGGGGTTTCTGCTAGAGCAATTGACCACAACCTCCTGCAGCCTGCCTGGAGTCTGGCTATACACAAAATAGGAAATCAGATTTAAAATGTTTGACAATCTTCAGAGTGAAGGCGTTTCAGACCTGTTGGTGTCTAGGTGGGAAGGAGCCATGATCTGCAATCCGCTTTGCGGAACACGTAACCTTGGAGTCCTGTGGGTGCCTTGGAAAGACACTGCTGGATGAGGGGGGAGGCACCAAGCAGGCTTTTCCTTCATTTTTGTTCCTTACCCTTTCTCATCAGAAGCCTCACTGCTGCTATCAACAGTGTGCAGGGCAGAAAGCTCAAGATTGCTGCTCCTGCTATTTTTCCTTTTCACCTGGCTTTGCTGCTTTGGGATTTGAACTATGCTGAATTTCACTTCCAGACAGTTAGGGCTGCAAATGGATAAACTTGTCCTTGGATCTGAGAAGCAAAGCTCTGCAAGAAAACTGTCTCTTCCATATTTCCATCTGTTTACCCCACGATATTCCCACAGAGGGAAGTTGCAGCCTGTTGGACAAAAAAAATCAAACCACTATTTTTCTATATGTTAAAATCTGAGAGGCCCCAGCAGTTTCAGGAAAGATGTTCTCTCATTGCTTCAGAACAACTGTTAATAAACCAGTGATCATGGTTTATTAAATACTGTTCTAAGTATTTAATCATGTTAATAGATGCATGGGCATGCATGGGAAAGTCAGAAATAAACAAATAGAAGTAGTCATTTCCCAAAGACAGATGAATATTGAATATATTTATGTGACTTCAAGGTGGAACATAATGAAAGAAGGTTCTCTTGCTCTCTCATTTCTTACTGAAGGCTGGAATAAAAAATATCAGAGGGATTGAGACTGAATTGGCTTTTTTGCTTATATGATGAACTACAAATGGTGCAGCCAGAATGAGTAGTGTTTACAGGAGGCAAATCAATCGCATATGGCTGACTTTGTTTCTGGTATAGTTTTCTGTCTAGTCAATCATGTAAATATCTTAAATAATAAATGCTGAAAGCAAACAAATAAAAAATAGTGGGAAATAAGACAGGAACTGGAAGCTGAAAGATTAACAGGTTTATTGCAAATCCACAAAGGGACATGGGGCAGTCTCCTAGGATAGCTTTTTCTTTCTCTTTATATCATGAAAATGCTTCTCAATACATTCAAATGTGATTTTATATCATGGAAGAAATTTATTGACCTTTCTCTTTGGTTCTTGTTCTTCTCCTTTGCCTCCCCAAGCTGTGAGTCTCTTTAGAGGGCACTTAAGTTAGAGGCTACTGAGGCATTAGGAGGATTTGACGTCTTGCCTCAGTTGGTTGGCTGCAGGTGCCGTGGGGAGCTGGAATCATAGGCGCTGCGGTATTGCAGGGGTAAACTGATACCTTTCACTCCTACTAGAAGGCTGTTCTTGGAGTAAAAAATGGGATCGGCAAGGACTTTAGATATTAAAAGGTGTCTGCAGAACAGTTGCCCTGTTTTCTTGGGTTGGCCACATTTCCCTCATGGCAGGCTGTGAATCAGAGTGAGAGCCAGTGTCTACGCAGTTGTGACTCAAAGAGCTCCCTTTTGCTCTGTTGCTAAGAGATAAAAATAAAGAAAGCCAACCAGAACCAGAAGCACATCCCAAGTACAGCTTGTTCTCCCAAGTTCTTTCTGCAAAAGAGAAAAGAGTAGAAGAGCATCTTCTTTTTACTGGGTGTCCTAAATTTGGCGATACAAGCAATGAAGTTTCAGGTACTGCTGTTGGCAAAGGGATAACAGAGTGCACAGAACTCCCTTGGTTGCTGCAGGGCAGAAGATATTGTCCAGAAAAGGGGCATAGTGGTAATTTTCTTGGGTCATAATATGACCTTCCTTGTCTTCAGTCAGTGGCAAAGGGCAGTTCCCAGGAGTGGAATAGAGAGACTGTGAGAGCAGGAGAAGGAGCTAGCTTGGTATAAAGCACTCAGCCTCGTTGTATAAAAGAAGGATGGTGCTGACAGAAGCCTCAGTCTCCAGCTTGCAGGACTAAAGAATTCCATTTGGATCTCAGTAACTGGAAAGGGATATCTTAGTAGGATCATCAAACTATCATCATCATTATCATCATCGTCATCACCATGATAATTATTCTTTGTATAAATAGCTCTCTGTGGTTGTTCTGGGACAAATACTGTCCTAAGTGTTTATGCATATTATTTCAGTTTTGGTAAATATAGAAACTTCGGCATATAAGATTTCAATCCAAGTTCTTGCTGACCACCTGATGGCCAAGCCTGGGCTTTTAGCCACCATGAAATGCTACCTCTGAAGTCAGGTTGTGCAACCTTAATTGAAAGAGGGAATCAAGAAAATTCTTCTGTGATGGATTTGGGCCTTTCTCAAATTGTTACTGTTTATTTATGTTAAGAAATGCTGAAGCACAGTCTCCCTGGGCAGAGGCTGCACTCCATGAATGAGTCAGGTGTGTCATGGGACCATGTTAAGACTGCTGCTGAAGGCATGTAGGACCTGTCTTTGTGTCTTACTTACTGCCAGGGAGAAAGTGAGAGAGTGGGCGATGGGAGACCTTTGTGCTCCGCATTTCTGACTTCTGCCTTAGAACTAATGGAAATGGAAATGTGCATCTTCACAGAACCAGTTGCTGCTCACCTCCCTGTGGCTCTATTGGCCGTGAGCCAGTCAGTATAGGTGGAGTTGCATGGTTCTCATCTCAAACTTTTTGGTTGTACAGATGTCTGTGTTCAGCCTTCCTGTGACAAGACTAATTGCTCTTCCAGAAGCATCTCAGTGCTAGAATGTTTCAAACCCTGTATTAGCTGTGTGTGGATATGACGGTACAGGAGTCTCACTGCTTTGGATGGTGTGATTATGTTATGGTGCTTGCAAATTTAGAATTGTTATATCTCCCTGGTGTACTGTTTCTTTCATCATAATGTGATAAACGTCTTTATCCTTAACAATTTTTCTGCCTTAAACCCCATTTATTTTGATATTAACATAGCTATGCCAGTTTTCCTTTGATTTGTATTTTCTTAGTATATCTCTCTTCATTTAAAAAATTTCAACATTTCTTTGTCTAATGATTTAAATGTGTCTATTCTAAAGAGAATAGAGGACAATTTTGTTCTTTTAATCCAAGCTAGCAATTGTTTTCAATAGTCAAGTTTAGTCTGCTTATTACTGATGGATTTTGATTTATTTCAATAATTTTTGCTTTGTGTTTTTCCTGTTTTTTCTGTTTTTCATTTCTTCCTGTCATCTATCATATTGATTAACTTTTCTTGATTACCTCTGCCAGTCTAGAAGTTATACAGTCTAGTCCCATTCTTAGAAGGTTGTTACAGCAACCTTGTAAGTTTAGGCCCCTCCTTATTGTAAGTTATTTTTGTCTAATATTGTAGTGCCATCTTGTTTCCTATTAATTTATTAGTCAGGGTTCTCCAGAGAAATAGTACACTCTCCCTCTCTCTTTATCTCTCTCCCCCATATATATGTCAGCCTCCATGATTGTATGAGCCAGTTCCTTAAAATTCTCTTTCTCTCTCTCTCTAAGAGAGGCTGACAAGTCCAAAATCTGCAGAGTGGGCCAGCAGGATGGACACCCAGAGAAGCATTGCAGTTTGAGTAGTTGAAGGCAGTCTGCTGGCAGAGGTTGCTCTGCTTTGGGGGAAGTTAGTCTTTTTCTTAAGTCCTTTAACTGATTGGATGAGGCCCACCCACATTATGGAAAGCAATTTCCATAACTCAAATGTTAACCCCATCCAAAAAAAAAAAAAAAAATTAAAAATACCCTCATAGATAAATCTGTGAAGTGTGACTAAATATCTGGGATCTGTGGTCAAGCCAAGTGGACACATAAAATTAACCATCACAATTACCCATATTAGTTATTATTGTTACTGTTATTTTGTATAGTTAGAGATATGTTTAGATTTACCTACATGTTTGCCATTTTTTTCCCTGTATCTAACTGAACTTTTTTTCTAGACTCAAAGTACTGACAGAAAATAACTATCAACTCCACAATTTTATGCCCAAACTATTGAGAGTTAGAGACTATATGAAGACATTTTATTAGACATTTCAGAAAGTTTATCTCTACCAGAATTACTAAAGGTTTACTGCAAAATGAAGTGCTTTGAAAATTATTCCATGTCTTCACACTTTTAGTTTACTAAAAGAAGTCTGTCTTCAGTCTATCTCTTCAATCGTTC